>CM028380.1:7743736-7797462 GCA_013146195.2 Codonopsis lanceolata
ATGAGGCATGGCCTTCGATTTTGATTTTACGCTCGGGGTAGGAGGGATTGATGATTATTTCTTCAGCTTCGCAGGCTGAATATCGGGTTCATCACTTGCTGCGGTATCCATCTCAATATCTTGTGGCTCTGGCGTTTAGCCTTACGCTGGAATGTCTTTGAGGATGGGGCACATTCGGGCTCATCTGTTTCCATGGGATCCTCTGCTCACAGTTTGCCGATCTACATCTTTGTTTTACGAGGCAGGAGGCTGTAGAGACATCGGGCATCTCTTTTCGATGTTGTGCAGTCGGGAATGTCACGACCGGTTTTGCTTTTTCTTTTGGGGAGTCTGGGACATATTCCCACATTTCACGGGGTTTCTATTCAAGATACCCTCCCATCCTCGGTGTAAAATTTTGCCTACGGTGAGGTATTGAGTCACCATCTGAAATTTGGCCATAGCCGGCAGCGCCCGGGATGTAGTTATATGTGATTTGAGATCGATCACCGAGATTGATCATCTACGTTCGGGTTTGCGCCCATCTCCCATGAAAACTTCGAGCTCGATAGTGCCTTTGACGCCTACTTGGTGGTTATTGAACCCTTCCAGCTTTCCAAGATAAGGCTTGAGCCGGGCATCTGCTAACTCTAACTCTTTGAAGCAGGAATAATACATGATGATATCTACGCACTTCCGATTAATCGAGTAGAACTCACGTGGACTTGCCATTCATTTACCCGGCGGAGGGGAGATGACCAATTTGCTTTCGGGAGTAAGAGGTGTAATAAGCTGCGAGTAAAGAAGATGTTAGGTTCCCGCCCATTTATGCAATTTGGAGAATTCACTGCTCTAGAGAGTGAATATATGTGCTTCCCAAGTTGAGTGTTGGATGGGAGCTCTTCCTGGATCACATTGACCACTCCTCGGATTTGAAGGGCCTGGCCACCTCTTCCTCTTGGAGGTCTTCCTTGCCTATCATTGTTCGCATTGTTCCCCTCTCCCTGATCTTTCTTGAAACGGTCCAATTTGCCCGCATTGATCAGTTTCTGTATTTCGCGCTTCAACACTATTCATTTCTCTATGGTGTGCCCGGTACCATGATGGTAGTCGCAGTACTTGGTGGGGTCCCTAGTATGGGTGAGCTCGGGGTCAAGAGGATAGGGAACTGGCAGAGCATCTCCTACTTGGAACATGATGTCTTCCCGTGTGGTGTTTAGCGGGGTAAACTGTGCTTCTCTGAATAACCTTTGCCCAGGAGTAGATGTTCTCCTCTGTCTCTGCCTTGGACGATTCTTGGTCTTGAATCGGTGGCGTGGCCGAGCTGTCCTGGGCCTTGTCCTTGTTCTTATTTTTGTCTGCTCGAGCAGTCTCGGTCGAGCAGAATAGGTGGGAACTTGCTAGCAGCTCAGCTTTGGAGGCTCCCGGGTTCATAGCTAACATTGTCTTTAGTGGCCCTGCTCTCATGTTGTTTAAATAACAGAACGTTATTTCGGGGTCACTGGTAGCGGTCACTTGGTCGAGCATCTCCTCGAACCTCTTCAAATAGCTTCCGTAGGACTCGTGTTCACCTTGTTTGACTTTAGCAAGATCGAACCGGTTTTGAGTGTGTTGGCCGGCGGTGCCGAATTCTTCTAGGAATTTCTCCTTAACACTTCCCAAGCTGCCGATAGATCCACGGGGAACCCTTCCCGGCCATGCTTGTGCTTTCCCTGAAGAACCCCTCGAATGCTCGCATTTTGAGCCTCTATATCCGTTACCATTCGAATGCATTGCCTCAAATGATCGGGCAGTCGCACGTGTCTTCCGAGAAGTATTTCTCAAATTGCGGGAATATGATACCTTGTGGGGTGGTGCATTTTCGATTCCAGGGGTGAAAGGGCTTCCTTCGGCGGCAGATGGCACCATAGCGGGGCTTGGCCACGACGGTTAGCCATCTGTTTAGCCATGTCATGTTTCATAGCTTCCATGCGCTCGGACAGGCGCTTCCCGACATCTAAAGTGATACCCGATGAGCGGACATGGTGCATCCGATGGTCGTGTGAGGGTGGCGGGCAAAATGTCGGCGAAGCTTCACCTCTGCATCCAACTCGCGGCCTACGCTGGTGGTATGCCTCTTTCTCGGCGTGCTCACGAGCTCTGCGGCGACTGTGACTTTCACTGCGGGCATAATGATTTTGTCCGAGACCATGTTTGTGTGAAAAATTCGGGCGGCTATATCTAACTTTCCGCTGGTCATGCGTCTCTGTTTTCCTCTTTAGCCCTCTCAGTATGTGAATGCCGAGATGGGAGTCGCTGCTTGGAAGCGGGCGAGATGTTGTGAGGTGGCCGTCACCAACGGCAGCGGAGAGCAGCGAGGAGTGGCAATTCCAAATCAGCGGAACGAGGCATGGCCCAAGGCAAGTAGTTCTTTGGTTGAGTATGTACATCTTGCTATAGTAGTCCGCTTGGACTTGGAAGCGGGCTTTGTTCGGAGGCTTGGCAGGCGGATTCACGTGGTTGCCATGGCGTTCTCCTTTTGCGATTTAGTTGTGTCACGAGATCAACTTTCGCGAACCTTCTTATTTGCTCGTGATGATTTCTACGGCATCACGTTGGCTGGCGGCCTCACAGGTAGCGTTGAGGCAATTGCTCCTCCCACATAGAGACACGTCCTTCCCATGAGTTGCTTGCCCAGCGGCAATCTTCTTGCTTCTTGTCTGAACCCCTAGGGGTGCTTTTGGTGGGAGGTCACCGGCCAATTGGCTACGGCTGGTTGTTGCTCTGATGGCGTGGTGCTTCTTTGCTCTTACCGGCCATTGCAAGGGTGGGAAACTTATCTTAGGAAAACTTTGAGAAAAGGGGTGTTTTTATGTTAGTGTTCAGATGGAACCAAGCGATGAGGCAAATTCCTCGGCTTGGGGCATCTATGCTTTGGGTAGGATCTGGGCTTGAATCTGCTTCCTTGAACTTGGTGAGAACGGAGAAAACACGAGTGGAAGTGCAAAGCGGGGTCTCGCGAAACCCTCGGCGTGAGAGTGAGTATTGAGTGCAAGACAGAATACCAAAGCTTAAGGAAGAGGATGAGTGTGGGTGTGCGTGTACCTTGTTATGACTTGCGGAGGAGTACTTATAGGCCCCTTTGTGGTTGAATCCGGCTAGGATTCGGTTTCCTAGTTATCTTGTTCAACAAGGAGAGAATCCTAGATTCTAGGCATGATCTGTGGTGGCGCGAGATGTTAAAATGAGATAAGGCAAGTGTCACCGCCTCCATATGGTAACCTTTGTGTGTCTTGATAGTCAAGCTGGTATTTTACGCTCGGTGTTGGCTGGCGGGGCGGGGGCCACTGCCTATGTAATAGAGGATGGATAAACACGATAGAGCAGATCCCGGGCATGGCCCAAGTCGGACGAGGCGAGGGCTATGCGGCGAGTTGGGCGGGAGTGACCATGTTCGGCGCTCGATCGCCATCGTTTTGCTTGCTAGGCCCGTGGGCCTTATGAGGTTTATGCTCGTGCCCGGCACGTGAGGATGACTCGTGCTCTGCTCGTGACCGAGTTTGGGCCAGGTATATCAATATCTACTATACAATAGAGCTCAATGCGATAAAGAGTGGCTGATATTGATTATTTTTTACTTATCAAGCAATTTGGCGTAATTTATTCTTTGGCACATGTGTCCCCCACGAATCGGGATTGTCCAAGAATATTCATAATCTAATCTAAACTGTTTTTATCTCATATATAAATCTTATCTAAAGCTGTTTTTATCTCAACCTAATCTAACTTAGTTTCTATTCGTTTTTCTTCCTAAATCTCATCTAAAGCTGCTTTTATCTTAACATAATCTAAGCTGTTTCCTATTCACGTTTTCTTCCCTACGTTTTTTATTTCAATCGGCTTTCTTCCATCCTTTTCAAGCTTAGTTTTTTTTTTAAACTTTGTACTCCTTCTTTCTTCTTTTTTCCTTCATGTAAAATGGACTATTAAATCTATTTGATGAAATAGTTATATATAATAATATATATATATATATATATAATTTCTTATATTGATTTATTTGAATACTAACACCGTCCTATACTGACATCGTCCCGTACTGGCGCCGTGCCATAGGCACGGGCACAGAATCTAGTATATATATATTTCGATTTACTTTTGTTCTAAAAAATCAATTACTAAATATAATCACATCATACACGTAAGGAGGAAAAATCCGCGAGACTCGTAATCATAATCAAAGTATGTACAACGTGAAAATATTCATAAATTGATGATTTAAACAAAAGAAATAAGATAGAACAAATCAATCAAGCACATATCATGTACATAAATATTTTCACTACTGAAAATAAATTTATTGGGTCTCGAATAGTCCCAATTGCAATTTTAGAGGCCAAAACGACAATTAAATATGCTAAAAATGACTTTAAAATAGTTTAAAATTCACAAAGAATTTTAAAGAATTTCAGAACAATCCCAAATAGTCCTAAACAGTCACAAAATGACAAAACAGCCCCTGGATATTATTTTTGAATTTTAAAAAAATCAGAAAACATGTTTTTATACACTGAAAAATCAAAAACAAATATTTCAAGGATGAATTGATCAAAGCAGAGGCCACAATTGGACTCAGAAGGCCAAAATTAGTCCAGACGCGCTAGCCGTTTCAAAAACGGAGCACCACAGACGGCCGCGTGCTGCGCCCTGCACGCGCCCTGCTGGCGTGGGCTTCCATGAATAGGCCGGCGGGCGTAGGGGCGGCGTCATCGGTTGCGTGGCGGTGGCTGGCGGGCCGGCGTCATGCGGACATGTTGATGCGATGACGTGACAAGGGCTAACGTCATGACGACGTCATCAAAAGCGAGTCAGCGTGGTGGGTCCCAGCTGGCGGCGTGGCAGGTGACATAGCGGATACGTCATCGATCAAGCGTTGTCGTTGACGATCAACGGTTGATGGTCATCCTTCCAGATCTTCCAGCGCCCGGTGGCGATTGAGCTCCATGCGCCAAGCCGGATTCGCTTCAGATGAGGTCACGGACGGTGGCGTTGGATTCGTCTCATCGAGTACTTTCCAGTGATGTACTTTTTACATCGAAAGGAGTGCCACAAAAGGCATCTACATCGAGGCCGAGAGTGGGGGTCGTTTTGACGTCAATTTTTTAACCCTAAAAATCGATTCGCGAACGTGATCCGTGAGCCAACTTCGCGAGGCTATAAAACGTTCATTTTAAGTCCAAATTAAGCATATAATATGTCGTTGGAAAGCCCTCGCGGAGTACTTCAAGTACAGTCCATAAAATCACAATTTTATTGAACATAAACAGGTCATAACAGCATGCAAAGTTTCGGGAAAATCAATTTTCAACAAAACTTGGGTTTGCGATATTTTGGAAAATACCCAACGGAATTCAACGAGAATTTAGTATGTTGTTTGCCTCGTCGTAGGGAACTCAGACATATAAATTTTTCTCAAAAATAAAAAAGTTTTACACATAAAATAATAAAACTCATTTGGTTCGTTATTGGGTAAAGCTTTTAAACACACCCAAAAACAAAAGCATGCAATTCATGGCATAACGATACGAGCAATCAAGCGTATATGCTCTGATACCAATGAAGGATATATCTAAGCATATATCACACAAGTTCGATATCAAACAGTAATCATGAGTTACCTTATGCGAACTTGAACTTTGAGCGAAGCGGAAGACTTTCTGTCTGAGCTACGATCTTCGTATGTTACGATCAACAAACCTGCAAGTCTCTCTCGTCGGATTGATATAACGGAGTACGAATATCAATACTGGTTCACACCGCAAATCTAAGCCTCTTGATGGTTAGGCTAGAGGGAGTATTTAGGTGAGATAGAATTAGGACAGAGAGAGGGGGCGGCCAACTGACTTAGGCGTGTAATTCATAGTAGGGTTTTATCCCCTTAGTTGCCCTATTTATATTATTACCAAGAAACCTTATTTCTTGTAGGTTAAGTCAATCATAAACTCATTCGGATTAGGAAACTAATTAACCAATGATAATAATATAAATATATTCCATGTGGGCGGAAGTAATTAATTGGGCCACAAGCCCAATTACTAACAGATACTATCGGTATACACTTACTGTGCAACGACAAATCTACAGGAACTGCACCCCAAATGAGCTTCCAAACAAAACTCGAGATTTTTAACTAAATCCATGGCTGCCATATTTTATAAATCCAGGCGAAACGAGGAAAATGTGGATGGATAATATTTTAATAATCGGAGGTTGAGAAACATCCGTCTTTCGAACCAGTCCAGACCAAACGATCAGCCGTGCTCTCTCATCAAGAACAATATTATCAACAAAACTATGCAGCGTCACAACACGAACAAGAGGGAGTAATTTGGGGAGATGCATAAGAGCTGTCCGAATATAAAGATGTAAATCCATCAGAAGAGGACCCTCCAAAATCTGACTACACTAATTGCTAGCCCAAAAGGAGACATCTCCTTTACCAATCACCTAATTGCAACAATCCAAAACTGAGTCCATATGTCACAAAACAATCTTCCATTTGTAAAAAGCCCCCAAACTTGACCTCCAACTAGATGCAATCTTATATTTGGCGTGAAAAAATTGAGCCCATGATATGTCCCTGAATTGCCTTCCAAGCAAGCTTCACATACATGGACGCCATGACTTGAGAAAGAGAACGAATCCCCAAACCTCCTTCCAGAATTGGCTGACTAACAATATCCCAAGCCACCCAGTGAACACATTTTTCCCCACATTGATTCCATAAAAATCGAGCAAAGGCAACCTCAAGTCTTTATAAAATGACTTTAGGAACATGGAGAGCCGACATCGAGTAAATAATGATACTACTTAAGACAGACTTAAGCAGCGTTCTCTTGCCTCCAAATGATAGGAGACGCGATTTCCACTCGTTAATACGCGATAAAACTTTATGTTCCAAGTCTTCAAAGTATTGCCGCTTCACACGCCCAGGAAAAAGAGGAATACCCAAATATTTCATCGGAAAATACTTTCTCTGACAACCCAACCATTGTGCTTACAAAACATCCTTGCTAATTGAACAACGAGGAGAAGTACAAAAACCACTTTTGCTCAGATTAACAAGCTGCCAGAAGCTCTTTCATAAGCTGAAAATATCTGACGAAACGTGTGCACAGTGTGTTTATTACCATTACTAAACAAGAGGATATCATCGGCATACATTAAATGAGATATAAGTCTCCTTTCCCCTGATGAAAAACTCGACATGCCCCTCCTAAAAATGCTCGTTTAAGCTGTAAAGATAAACATCTTGAGCTAAGATAAACAAAAGAGGGGGACAGAGGGTCTCTTTGCCTCACACCCCTTGTGGAATGGAAGAAACCAAAATTTTCCCCTTGAATTTTAATGGAATACCACACATTAGAAATCAACCGATAAACAAGATCACACGCAGCATGAGAGAAACCAACATTTCAAAGCACTTGAATGAGAAAGTCCCGGTCAAGACGATCATAGGCTTTAGACATATCAAACTTGAATATCACATTTCCCCCTCGAACCTTACTACCAATCTTATGCATAAGTTCTTGAGCTAGAACTACTTTTTCTTGAATTTTTCTATCTCGAACAAAACCAGACTGTTCCTTCAAAATTAAATTAGGAAGAAAGCTAACTAACCGATTGGCCACAATTTTAGAGAAAATCTTCTCTGAAAAATTACAGAGACTAATCGGTCTAAAATCTCTAAATCCTACGGATTATCCACTTTAGGTAGAAGCACCATAGATGTAGAAGAGAAACCCCGAGGCATTAACCTCCAAAAAATTCCTGAATTGTAGTCACAACGTCATCACAAATAATGCTGCAACACCCCTGATAAAACCAACCAGTGAAGCCATCCATACCCGGAGCACTATTGGGATTTAAACTCTTAACCGCTAACAAGATTTCATCCACATCCGAACGATGAAACAAAGCCTCATTGTCTTGTGTATTCAACTGGTTCGACACAATAAGGAAAAAAAATCCTCATTTATACTCGTCCTTTCAGCATTAAAAAGGTGAGAAAAATACCGAACTGCTCGATCACAAACGTTCTCGTTCCTTTAGGCTAGCATGGAAAAAGGTTGTATTAAGATCCCCATCTTGAAGCCAAAGTTGTCTAGTTTTTTGTTGGAGTAACCCATTATCCCAGTGCAATAAATATCTGAGCTCCTGCTTAGCAATCTCAAGCCGGGCATAAACATTACTATTCCAATTCTGTTGAAGATCCATCTCCTTCTGTGTAATTGTGTCTTGACAAGAAGCATTGATAGGAACCTCTATTTGTATGGGAAATTCACTGCTGATAGATCTCGCCCACTGTCCCATTCTTTTGCTCTTAGCCTTCCGAACCAATTCGAACTTCTGGGTACTCATGTCCAATCGTGAGACTTCCCCTTGCTGGTTCGATGGCACCTTTGTTCGACCCGAGCTATGCAAAGAGAACTCCTTTAATCCTTGCCATATCCGAAAAGGATCCTACTATAGGCTCCGGGGGGACCAGAAAAGGAAAGGCCTTTTCCCCCATTCGTCAGCCCTTACTGCCTTTTGTGCACATGTCCAAAAACACCCCAATTCATTGTTTCAAGGCACCACTAAAAAGTTGTAGCTTTTTTTTTGAAGAACATCACCTGCCCTTCCAACAACATGTCTATTCCATTGTTCACGAACAAAATCCTGAAAATTAGGATGATCAAGCCCATCTGTTGGAACTGAAAAGAACACTTCGGTTTTTTAAAAATTAGAAACTGTTGGAAAATAATTTTGATTGTCTTAGTATCTTCAAAGCATATTTTTAAATGAAGTATGAAACGAGGTATGCCGAGAAAAATCTCCTTAAGACAAATATTGCCTCCTTAACGGTGCAAACGGATGGTTTGGCAATTGTTTCCCAAGATACAATGTTTCTTCCAAAAGTTAGACTTGTACTTACTAACCTTTGACGGATGAACCAATTTAGCTGACTTGCTCTTCAATCTTTCACAAAACGGGAGATGGAAAAAGGAGTAAAAGAAAACTGGATTTCTTTAGTAAAACACTTATGATTTTTCAGATGTTTAAACTGAGAGAATATTGTTGTACTTCAATGACCTGAATGACTGGAAGAGGGGTATTTATATAGCCTTGGTCGAGTCTGTTCACAAAGGATGTAACCCGTGGCATGTTCAAAGTAACTCGACATGTCTGCTCGAGTGACTCCGCCCACTCAAGATCGGCCGCCGCGCCCATCATCGGTGCAGCCTGCTCGAGCCCAATCGCCGCCCACCACTCCAACATGTATGTTGGTTCGCCGACACGCCTGCCTTTCGCCCTATATAAAACGTAAAGGCTCCAATCGCTTTTCACGACGACGCAAGACGGCGTATGCAGTGCGCCCGAAGCATCCAATGCGAACTTTGTGATGTGCACGGGCTCGAGCGAAAGTGCAGCGTGGCATGAGCGAGTGTTTTTCCAACCAACCCGCTAGCAAAGTTAGCTAGTGCACAAGACATGGCTACGGCTTGTAACTTAAATGTCACTTCATAATCTCCCACTATATAAACTATGATACTTTCTAGTATATATCAAGTGTGGCTTAGATTGTGGTGACTTAACCATTCACCCATATATATTTACCTCCCAAATATTCCAACAATCCCCCACATGAATGGAAGAAGTCGACACCTTTAAAAGAACGAAGAAGAAGAGCATACCGAAAATCAATGCATCAAAATAGGTAGCTTTCGCTTTGAACCTTCTTTAGCAAGAATCTATCAAACTTACTTGGTCGACGCACGTAACGTATTGAACGTCACAGTTATTGTAAATTTAAACAATAGACCAAACACATTGAATTTTCATATCGATTTTGGTTCTCTATTGTGTTCATTATTTCAACTCCTCGAACTTTCGTTCTCAAGGCTTTTAGAGAATTTTCCTAAGAAAAATTCTCAACAAACCGGCCATGCTCACACTTACATAGGTGATGGGCTATAAAGAGTATCCTACATTACCCCACTTGTACTAATTTACAAGATATAGTCATCATTAAAAGCAATAGCTTAACCTCTACCATATCAGAAAGACTTTGCATTATAGAAACGTGGATGAAGATAAACTTCCGCTTTTCTCAAATCAATCATGGCTAGTTTTCCTATGAACCTAGTCCGGATATCCAAATACCGTGTTTGGTTTCCACTAAGTTGACTAAGATTTGTTTAGGCTTTAGCCCCATTTCTTTCGATGCACGCTTATCTCTCTTTAGATAAACCTTTAGTAAATGGATCCTAAGGTTATCTTTGATCGCACGAAATCAATTGAAATTGTTCCGCTTGAGAGTAACTTTCTAACAAGAAAGTTATGTCTACTTACATATGTGTCGAGATTTGCCGTTATATATAAAATTTTACGCTCTAGCTATAAATGCTTGATTATCACAATGTATACATATAAGCAAAACGGTTTTCATAGAGAATATCTTCTAGTGCCCAAGCCATTCTGATTCTTTCTCCAAATTTTATCTAAAGCAATAAACTCGTATTCCATCGTTGATCGAGCTATACAAGTTTGCTTAGAAGATTTCCAAGATATGGACCTCCACCGAGAGTAAATACATAGCCACTAGTAGACTTGGATTCATCTGTATCAGATATCCAATTTGCATCACTATATCCTTCAACTACCAGAGGATAATTGCTATAGTGCAATGAATACTCTCTAGTTCGTTTTATGTATCCTAATACTCTTAACAATGCATTCCAATGTTCATTATTAGGATTGCTAGTAAAACGACTTAGCTTTTACTTACAACGTAAGCTATATCCGGCCTGTGCACCGCATCAAGTACATTAGGCTTCTAATGATTTGGGAATACTCTAATTGTCAAGCATTCCCAAGATTCTTGTGAAGAACTATATGGGGCAAAAAGGATTATTAGTCTCTTTAATACCATGAGAATAAATCTCAATCATTTTATCCACATAATGTGTTTGAGATAAATTAATTCCATTGGAAGTTTTAGAAACTTTCATTCCCAAGATTACATCTGCTTCACCCATATCTTTCATATCAAAGTTATTGGTGAACATTTTCTTTGTTTTGTTTATAACCTCAATGTCATGACCAAATATGAGCATGTCATCTACATATAAACAAACAAATACATATGTGTTACCAAATTTCTTTGAAGTATACACACTTATCACATTCATTTGTGATAAAACCATTCCTAGTCATGACATTGTCAAATTTCTCATGCCATTGTTTAGGAGCTTGCTTCAAACCATACAAGGACTTAACAAGCTTGCACACCTTGTGCTCTTGTCCTTTACTTTGAAGCCTTGGTTGTTCCATGTAAATTTCTTCATTCAAATCACCATTTAAAAATGCGGTTTTCACATCCATTTGATGTATCCGCAATTTATATAATGCGCAATGACTATTAAGATTCGAATTGAAGTAACTTACAGGGAGAATATGTGTCAAAGAAATCAAACCCTTCCTTTTGACGATATCCTTTAGCTACAAGAGCGAGCCTTATATTTATCCACGGAACCATCTGGTCTTAGTTTCTTTTGAAAATCCATTTGCATCCTATAGGTTTAGAACCTTTTGGAAGATCAACTACTTGCCAAGTGTTGTTGCTTAAAATGGATTCAATTTCACTATTTACGCCTTAACTTTCCGTAATGTAGATTCCGAGCTATCCATGGCTTCTTTAAATGATTGAGGCTCATCTTCAATCATAAAATTGGAGATAAAATCGACCAAAAGTTTTAGCGCTTTTAGCTCTTTGCTTCTTCTTGGTTCAGCATCCTCATTATTTTCGGAAGCACTTTCACGTGGTCTCTTAGTATTATTTTCATAAATATCCTTTTTCATAGGGAACACGTCTTCAAAAAATTATGCGTCACGAGATTCAATTACTGTATTGACATGAATGTCATTTATTTCTGATTTATGTACTAAGAATCATGATGCGACTACTATTCATTGCATACCCAATGAATATACAATCAATGGTCTTAGGTCCTAACTTTGACCGCTTAGAGGTGGAACGGCAACCTTTGCTAGGCACCCCACACTTTGAGGAATTTGTAAGAAGGCTTTCTTCTTTCCACATGATTCATATGGTATGAAACCGATTTTCTTGTGGGAATTCTATTCAACACAAAATTAGCAGACAACACTGCTTCCCCCCACAAGTTTTGTGGTAAACCAGAACTTACAAGCATGCAATTAACCATGTCTTTTAAAGTTATATTTTTCCTCTCAGCAATACCATTTTGCTGCGGAGTATAGGGTGCGGTTGTTTGATGAATGATTCCAAATTTGGAACATAAGTCACTAGATTCTATCGATTCATATTCACTACCCCTATCGGACCTTAATACTTTAATTGACTTTTCAAGTTGATTTTCAACTTCATTTTTGAAAGTGATGAAAGCATCCATTGCTTCATCTTTACTACTTAACAAATAGACGTAACAATATCTACTTTGATCGTCAATGAAAGTAATAAAGTATTTCTTACCGCCTCGAGTTGGAACAAATTTTAAGTCACATAAATCGCTATGAATTAAACCCAACAGTTGGCTAGTTCTTTCAATTGATTTAAAAGGTTTCTTTGCAAATTTTGCTTTAATACAAATTTCACATTTGTGATCACAAAATCACTATGTCAAACTGTAACGCCTCAAACTCGGTATCAAAACTACGGTCTCATAGTATGCCCACGTCATCATCAACCAATACTTAAAAATCATAATAACTCTCAAAGCTAATAATTAATAAACATTAATATCCCTTAAATATAACTAAAGTGCAATCACAAAATATCTAAACAAATCTCAAAATAAAACCAACCAGAAAATAGTTTAATTTCCAAGGCACTAAGAATGATAATATAAAATGTATAAAATCTTTGGACAGTCTTTCTTCGCCTCCTTGAAATAAATCATCTGGTCAAACTTATTGTCACCTGTAAGAGAAAATAAGAAAGAGTGAGCGAACAATGCTTAGCAAGTTCATATACAACCCCTCCGGTTACTAAGGAGGAGTTGACCGAAATAAATAAAATGTTTCAAAATCGAAAGTTCAAATATCTATAATGCGAAAGTCAAATAGTCAAAGTTCAAATATTCAATTTCAAATATATTTTCAAGATTCCAAGTGAAGGATAAAGATACAACAAATGACTCGAGTAATCCAATTGTCATCAATCGTCTCATACTAGATGGCGACAACAAATGACTCACACATATATATTTAGGATTCCAAATGAAAGATAACGACACAAAAGACGACTCGGATTGTCCAATTGTCACCAACCGTCTCATACTAGATAGAGACAATGGACAACTCACAGATACCAAGATCACCTAAGTGGTCGATGACCTATTTGAACAAAGTTCCGAAAAGTGCAAAGGACCCATAAGGATAAAATGTCAACACCTCATGTACTGCAATGTACAACGTATGGTACAACATCCCAAGGCAGTACATGGGGTGAAGAGATAAGAAATTGGGGGTGTGGTTAGTCTTACTCTTATTATTATTATTATTAAAGACTACGGTGATAATTAGGCCGATCTCCTGTGAAGAAAATATAACCACAAAAGTCAACTATATTTGTTTTAAACCGCTAAAGTACACTTTTGGAGGGAAAATGATGAAGATACCCTTAATGAAGAAAATACGCGCGGACAAAACCACAGCTCAAATTTGGACCTTGCAATGAAAAACATTGGGTATGGCTCAAAATTTTGGGCGTCGTTCATTTTGGGTCGTGTAATATGATTAGGGGTGTGAACGGACCCTAAGCCCGTGGGCATGGGCAATACCCAGTATAGGCCCATATGACAGCGGACATCATTTAAAAAAGCCCATTACTGTGACAAGCCCACGTGCATTAGCGAATGGGCTTTAGACGGGCATTGGCAAGCATTGGGCGGGCACGAGCTTGATCTCCAATTGATTTTCATGTTTTTAAATAAACTGAGTTTATAAACTATTTAGTTTAAGTGTTCAACATCAATATCAATTAATTTTTAGTTACTTTCCCGAAAAAGGAAACACATTCAAAATCAATTTTCAATTTTCAATTTTCCATCACTAATTTTTCAGTTTACTTGCCCAAAAAAGGAAAGAAATTCAACACCAAATACGTAATACTAAGTCTATAAGAGAGAAAGAGAAATAGATGTTTAACCTTACCTCGATGAGGGTGGCGACTAGTGACCCAAAGACTGATGATCGAAGATCAGAATAGCGAAGATGACTAGATAAGGGTCAAACCCGTGAAGATGGTTGACAGCGATATCAGTAGAATGGTGTCGGCGTTGAAGTTGATTATTGAAGTCTGAGGATTGAAAGTTGAAGACTTGAAGATGAGGGTGGCTGAACAATACGATGATGAATTGAGGATATGAGAATAATACAAAGACTTTTAGGGCTTTACCTAGCATAATGTATTAGTCTATTATAGTATTATACTATTATTATTACTTATTAATATTAGTGATTTCATTTAGTGTTATTCAAGCAGATAGGCCAGGTCAGGCATTTGATGGGCATCAAAATTTGAAAGCTCAGTTGAGCCAATGACCGCGGGCATCTCACCTCTCTAAAGCCCAACAATATGCATCAGCCCATGGTCAAGGGCACAATGAGTCGGGAATAGGCGGGCACTGCAAGATGTACGGGCTTATGGGCTGGGCTGCTCATCCCTAACTGTGGTTGTTACTGTAAGTCCAGTTGGCAACAAACAAGGCTAGAGGGGGGGTGAATAGTCTTTTAAAAACTTTGAGGGTTGATTTGTAAAACTTTTAAGTTGGCAGTGAAAAATTGGTTTTTGTCAGTCAGCTGATATTGGTCAGTTGGCTGAAGTTTTTAAAGCTAACTTAAACTGATGAAAGTTGGTCAGCTGGCTGACACAATGGTTTTCAAAGAGGTTGTCTTTTAAAGTAGATCATTGTATACAAAGAAGAAACTGAAAAAAAAAAATTATCAGAACAATTAAGCAAACAATTATGTTAGTAACTAGCTGACACTTAATCAGTTGAAAACTTTTTAAGTGTTAGGTCAGTTTGCAAGAGTATAAGTAATGACTGACAAATCAATTGAAGTGGTTCACAGTTAAACTGCTATGTCCACTACCAAGTTGGTCAGACTTGGATTTTTGAAGTGCACTAATTTTATTAAAAATCTAGTTGATCTCTAATGGATCAGTGTACAACAAAAGACCGGTGTTTACGAAGAATGATTGATAAACAATCAAACTCGTGAGACAAACTGACTGATTTCTAAAAGTATGAACTGGATCACTCAGTGTTTGCCTAAACAGTAACTAGAAAGAAATATTCAAAGGAGATTATCTAGCTAAAGTTTTTAAGAAGACTAAGGCACAAAGAGAATTTCTTGAGAATATAAGGCTTCAGACTTCTGTATCTTCAAAAATGCTTCCAATGGGTATTTATAGACGAACTTCAAGAATAACCCGTTAGAAACACATTGAATTTGAAAATGTGTTTGGCAGAGTATACGTATCTTCACAAGATCACAAGGATCATGTTGGAAAGATTATCTAACAGAATATCTACCAAAAACACAAAATGAGAAAGTGTTAGTACAAGTATAAGTTCAAGCAAAAGAGAAAGCAGTCGCCGACACTTAAAGCGTTACTGATCGATTGAACAAATGGCCGCCGAGACAATTTCAAGCTGACCAATAAAAACTAAGAGCTTTTGGCTGACAACAAGTAGAATGATTTTAAGCAAATTCTAACTTAATGCAAGATTCAACTGTTACATTCTTACAATATTAATTCATATTATCACATTTTGCAACTCGGAGGCAACGAATTCATATTATCATATTTTGAAACTCGGAGGCAATAGTGCCCACATCGGAGGCAACGATGCCTAAATTGGATTTGCCGGAAAGCTTTGCTTATTTCTTTCAATGGCAGTACTCTTTTGTAAACGAACGCAATCATTCTAACAGAAGCATAAATGAGAGTTGGAATTCATTTCCTTTTATGCGTATGCTATTTCTCTAAAAAACGATCCTCAATCTAACTCCAGAAATTTTGCAACTCAATGCATGCTAGAGTGACTTGCATTTAGTTACGCCAGCAAATATATCAATGCAGTGCATGGCCGATGGGTTTGCTTCAGGACTGGATGCATGTGGGATACGTTTCACATGGCTGATTTATTTCCTACATTACAAGTTCCGGTCGATTTCCTAACAAAGGTCATGGCAACGACGCCCACATTGGAGGGAACGTCACCCACATCATAGGCAACGATGCCCAAATTGACACACAATTTCACACAACCTAATCTTGATCTCAACCTCGATCCCGCCCCCCTCTATCTCATACAATTTCACACACACATCGAACAACAATCAGTGTGATTTTTTTGGGGCTCTAAAGCATTCCATCTCAAAAGCAATTGTTAGATTGTCACATTTATTTTTGAAATAAAGAAACAAAGAAAACTGAAGGGAAGGTTTCGATAGCTAGACGTATTCTTCATGGAGGAAGTTCGAAGAAGCTTGCTTCTGGCAAAGAAAAAAAGTATTATCTTTCGGGAAAAGCAGGCAGCTCAAACGAAGAAGGAATGAATGAGGAAAGAAGAAACGGGGTTGCTCTCCCGCTTCTTATCTCATTGAAGACGACAGTGGGTATTTTAGGAACAATTTTATTAAAATGAACTTTAGCGGTTGAATAAAAAAATAGGGGAGTGAAGTTATAATTTCACAAAAGGAGACCGACCCGCAATTATTCCTAAATCAATCATATACAAATGGGCCGAGCCCGATATCACCAACATACTAATTAATCAAATAATCCATTTGGATTGGCCCAACCGAAAATTGAGAATTTCAAAGATAGGCCAAATGATCAAGCCAAGCCCAAACATGAGATAATATTGATTAGCCGAAAAATAATTACATAATATTAATCCAAATTTCGGGTATATTACACAAACGCACCCAAAAGATCTTCTATAAATCCAATTACAAACATTCAACAATGACATGATGTTTAATTTTAGTGGAACTTTTTACTGAGGAAGTAAGTTGGCACATTTCCATTTGAATATATGGTTCACCAAGATATGTATCCTTAAAACAAATATCTTATGACATGAAAAGACACAAAGTGGAGCATAAAATCTCACTGTCACTAAATCATGAGTTTGCTGGTAAGCTCATTTCTAGATTTTTTCTATGCTTGCCTCTAACTTCATCAACAATCTCTCTCTCTCTCTCTCTCTCTCTCTCTCAACCCAAACAAGCAGCCTGATCATCATACTATAAATACCTAGCTTGGCAAAAGTTTTCTTTCAAAACAGCAACCCCTAAAAGATATAGAGCAAGAAATCAATTAGAATTCGATCGAGAAAGACTCATTCTTGAGCCCCTAAGGCCATGAATAAGTTCAATTCCTTCTTCTTTCTAATTCTACTTGTAACAATAGATTTAGCTCGCCCTACTAGCAGGTTAATGACCAAAAAAGTCAATCTTAACACGGATGTGGCGTCAACGAAGGGCTCCGACGACAGCTATGAAGAACCAGACATTAACAATCACCATTGGATCCCAAGACAATTATGGAATAGTCCACCCGCGCAGCCGAGATAAAAGGCAGTCATGGTTAGGCTCTATGAAACGGTTACATTCTATTTAGCATCATGGCTTAGTGTACGATAGTATGTAAATTTACTAGTAAGGATAATACCAAGCGTCACACACTGATAGTATTGTTTCAAAGCTTTTTTAAATGATACTTGGATTCATTGTTTTATATCTTTTTTGAATCGACTTTGATTCATAAGAACATCTATGTATAGTTAGTTTTACAATATGTCCCATGTAATTATTATGTAAATGTATTTCTTAAGCTTAAACAATATGGACCTGTGAAAACCTTAATTAATGGCCCGATCATCTGAACACTTGGTAAAGTCACCATTTGATCATTCTAAATCAATTCTTGCGCACTTAACTGGTCACTAATCACTTCTTGAACACTTAGTTGGTCATCATTTCTTGAGCACTTAGACAAATATGTTTCTTCAAGGCTCATGTTGCCTGCTGTCGTTAACAATCCCACCAAATTCCCGGGGGGGGGGGGGAATATATACCATTCGTTTCAAGCATAGAATACACATTTTACTTTAGAAATCCACTTTCAAAAATTATGTCTACAATCTCATAACATTTCAATATTACCATACACATTTGATGCAAAATATTATTAATGTAATTAAGACTAATTGTGATGTTAATTATATATCATTTAATAATTAAACTTTTCAAATATAAACTTTTTAAGTGGAACGAGGGAATATAAAGTTATCAAGGTCTAGAGAAATTGTTCCTCCTCCATAACTCTCCTCAACAATCGCAAGTGGCATGTTTCTCAAAAGATTATATCATCTCCAGTGCTAATGTGGAAGTAAAATAATTTAAATGTCATCTAGGATTTACACTCTTTTTTAAAGAAAAAACTTTTCCAATGCAAATGTGGATGATGAATATGGATATGATGTGGTAACTAAATTTGTTCACATTGTGGATAACAATGTCAATCTTTTACATTCTACTTGAAGGTGTGGATACATCCTAGTCATTATTATTTATTTTAAAACTCTTTCTATTGACTGTTCTCTTTTCTTTAAAATTTTAGTATTTTTTTGTCAAATATTATTTTAGTGATGGGATACATGCCACATAACATTAAATCCACATTTATATTAGATAGATCAATTTTGATTGAATGTGAATGAAGAGAAAAAAAAGATACATTTGATTGAGGGTGTGAATTACTCACGGTCACGTATGATCAAATTTACGGTTGCATTGGTGATACTATGAGGGTGTAGATACATTATAGTCATTATTATTCTTTTTAAAACTCTTTTTATTAGTTGTTCTTTTTTTTTCTTTTTTTTTGTCAAATATTATTTTAGTGGTGAATGCATGTTACATAAGATTAAATTTACATTTGCATTGGAGATATCCATTTTGATTGAATGTGAATAAAGAGAGAAAAAATGGCACATATGATTGAGGGTGTAAATTACTCACGACCACGTAGGATCAAATTCGCGATTGCATTAGTGATGCTCTTAGCTTCCTTAATTAATTTTAATGCATAGCCGCATTGGATTCCTTCATTTCCCCTAAAATTAATCCCCAAATTGAGTCGATATCATATACTCCCTACGTTTTGGGCAAAAAGTTTTCGTTTGAAATTCAAACTTTTTAAGTAAATGACAGTTTTAGGCCTTTAGCAACTCATTAGCAATAAAATAATACTTTTATACTTTAATTTTTAAAAATAGACTCTTCAAGTGAAACATTCTAAAATAGAATAGTGAACTATTTACTCAGAACGAAATTAGCATTTTCCATTTGAAAAAATACAATGGATGGAGTATATATTTTAAGAGGTATGATATTACAGGCTAGAGCTTGTGATATTATTACAAGCTTTAGTGTTAGTACCGTTTGATCAAATCTATTTAGATCTCTACACTATTAGATCAAATATATTTTTTTTAAGTAATGATACGGACTTTCCAAATCATCACCAACTTAATCATCTAACGACTCTAACGCTAAAACTTGTAATAATATTACAAGCTCTAGCTCGTAATATCATTTGTCATATTTTAATGAGAATATGTATAAGATTGAAGCTCCATAGTATGTGTTCTCACTCGTGATAAAGTGCTCATTGAAGATAGCATTTTGAGTCTCAAATAAATGAACATTTAGCGATGTTTTCATCCTCGTGTCAATGGCGGCAAAATTAGTGAAGTTTTGTTCATCGTTGACCCGTTGGACCATTTTTTAAAATGTATTTTTGTATTTAAACCAACGCTTAACACAATGTGGTTACTTTTGGGTCATTAATTATGAAGTTCTACTTATGATCATGTGAGAGGCTTTAGGTCCAAACAATTAATATATCATGCTCATCATAAAGAACACCATGATTAACGTTTGTTATGTTCATTCACATGGTAAGATCATGTTATACTCACTTTGTTCCTTAAAAAATTTGTTCCTAGTTTCATTTTTTGTTCGTTAAAAAAAGTTATTTTGTTTTACAACTTTCATTTTTCAAAAACACTTTTACATTTTTATTGGTTTATCCTTACTTTTTCTTCTTACTTTAATTCAGGTTATCTACAATTGATTTTATAAAAAAAATACACATTATACTAATACTTATAAAAAGTCAATTAGGTTTTTTAAATGATGAATCATGCCAAACAAAACGATTATTAACGAACGGATGGAGTATTTCATTTCAATTGTTAACTAAGCATGACTTCTTGTTCTTTTTGGCAATTCGTTGTGGGGTAATACTCCAGTTGACCCCGTTTGACTATTCGAGACCTACGTAGTTAATTTAGGGGTGTACGTGTCTAGGAACCGAACTAAACAACTTGGTTTTGTTTGATTTGGTTTGGTTTTGTGATTTATATATAAAAAATTAATCGATTGAACCAAAAATAACAATTAAAATAAGATTTTAATTTGGAATTAACATCGAACATTACAAAATAACATATTAAAAGTAAATTATCATAAATAAAACAAAGCAAATTCAAAAATAAACACAAACTATTTAAGAAATAAAAGTCTTCCAACAATCTAGATTTGGTTTTGTTTAGTAACATATATATATATATATGAATGACTAAATCAAATATTTAGATTATACATATCAAATTATCCAAGAACTCTGCATAGTTAACAAATATTATATAATATATATTATATATAATAAATAGAAATATATATGTTGATTTGGTTGTATTAGTTTAGTTCGGTTTGGTTTAATATCAAAAACTGCAAACCAAACAAAACCAAACTGGGTGGTTTTTAATTTTTAAATTGAAACAGAATTGTCTTTGATCAAAACCAAACCAAACTCAATTTTGATATCCATCATTTTGACACTATTCTCATCACTTTAACCATTGGTGCACGTAATATTCACATCTAAATATTAAAATTTGACCCATACCATTGAGTGTCCCATAATTATATCCTAAATTTATTTGTAGGTAAGTGTGTGTGTGTGTGTGTGTGAGGGAGCGAGAGAGTGCTACGGTGATTGATGGTAGACGTTTAAACATGACGACTTCAAATCGTCTATCATATATTATGTCTCATTGAATCTCAATCTTATATAGTTTTTATAAAAAAAAAAATTGACTAAAATAATAAGAAAGATGTATGACTGAGATTAAATGAAACAAAAAATATGACAGAGATTGAGATAGACGATTTAAAGCCAAAGTAGGACCATGGTGGGGGACTTTGACGAAACATTTGGGGAGTCGCAAATGCGCGAAGGGTATATAAGAGAAAATATAATCTAGTTGTAAGGGTAAAGATGGAGTATTAATAGTTAGTAACATATTTTGATCCCCAACTTTCAAAAATGCATATGTTTGGTTTTACATTTTCAAAATAAATTAGTTTTGTCATATATATTGTATTTGGTAGTTAGATTCCCCCTCCTGTAGTTAACATTAGAATTTCGATCAATTTTTTAATAAGATAATGAAAATACCCCCGGTGTTCAAGTGTTAAAAAGACAAAAAGACATGTTGAAGGCGCATAACTAAATTGCATCAAAAAAGGCACAAAAATCCCACCTTCGACGGTTTGAACCCCCCTCCCCCACCCCCAATCACCCCATGGCGCGGAAAAATAAAACTTTGGATCTTAATATGAAAAAAGTGAAACTACAAACCTCCAAGTGGAACGACAAGAAATCTACAGGGCGCTAATATGAAATTATCCCGAGGATAAACTAGAAGATGAGGCCCACCATCAAGCTATGGTCAAACAGGTGACCCAACCAAGTAGCAAGAGTCAAAAGGTGCAGCCTTGATTGGGCTGCATGTTCTATTGTTTTGGTCAATTTGGAGGAAAAACAGTCTCAGGTAGTTATTTCAAGGGTACATCATCCTAAATTCAGTCTATGCACAAGAACCAAGGGCATTTCCATTTCTATTTTCTACACAGATACTCCAATATTATATATGTAAAGCCTATATCTATTCTACATGACTACATGCTATAGCCTATGGAGACGACACATGCATGCACAAAAAGCACTTTTTATGTATACTTTCAATGCCTCGATATTCATAAATAAAAATAAAATTAGAAATTATTCCAACGGTTTCATCGTAAATAATCATTACTATATTATTTTAAAATATTTTATTTTAAACAAGGTTCTAAAAATCGTGAAGTAAGCTCCTAACACCTATGTAAGACTTGGACGCAACTTAGAAATAAGACAAAATATTTTATTTTTAACATTTCTTTTATTATAAATTAATTATTAAACATTAATTTTTTAAATATATTAGTACTAAATATCACCTAAAAAATTAAAAATAATGATTACATTCTAATTTTATATTTTAAAAGTAAAACTAGAAATTTAATATTATCTAAGGTTCAAAATATTACAAAAATAATTAACAGTTCAATTATCAATAGGTCCCTTGACAATTACAAATTTATAAACAAAATTAATAATTTGAAATTGATATTTATTCTTATTTTTAAAAAACGCAAAATGACATTATTTAGGGCGAAAATAAAAAATATATATGAAAAATCAGCAGTTGGTTGTCTAGCCGATTTGTCAAATTTCTAGGCGCCGGGGTGGCGTCTAAGCCAATTTTTAGAACACTGATTTTAAGAGTTTATACTTATAATTTTTATAAAATTTTATCTTTATCGTTCGTTCACTTGTATTGTAAGCACATTGTTTATATTTAAATGATTTTTATAATTATGATTAACTTCAATGACATTAATATATCTATTTAATAATTAAACTTTTCAAACGTGGACTATTTGGATTGAAACGGAGGGAGTATGCTATATTTAAAAATTAATGAAACAATGTTAAAAAAAAAGTTTAATAAATTAGAAATCCATCAGCCAAAAAGGATATTGCACTTAAGTTATTTCAACCCTTAATATTAGTAGTTCTCAATACTTTAAATTAGGATTTAGGAAAGCTAGTGCGTTGATGCCTAATTTATACATACTTTATTTGTAACATAAATTATAAGGTAGTATATTTTTATTTTCATTTTGAACTAGAGAAAATAAACCGTCAACGTCGTTAGTTAAAACTTGGCAAAATAATCAATAGTTTCCCCTTAAATTTGAAAACTTTACTGTCTAGGGTTTACAGCTACGGATTAACGTTTAGTGTTTCTTGCTCAAGGTTTAAGGTTTTGAGTTTATAGTAACTATATTAAATTTGTTTATATAGATTCTTTAGAACATTGAAACAAAATGTTATATGGAGTATATCTTTTTTATTAACTTTAATAGCCCCATCTCGCAACGAGTACATATCAGACATGAAATGTACTTTATAAGGTGTTAACACCTTTTATGGACTTTTGAGTAAACTTGTGTAAGTCTAATTGACCCAAGGTATTAGGTGCTTAGTGCTCACGTATGTGAGCTACACGTGGCAGCAGACCAAATTTTCGGGCTTGAAACTGTACGACCTCTATGGCTTAGTGCTCATGTGTGTGATCTACACGTAACTGTTAGTTTTCGGGATCAGAGCGGAACACTAACTCCATTTATTTCTTTTTCCTATAAATGAAAATAAAAACAATAATAAGCTACCATATTTTCAAAACAAAAGTATGCAATTCTCAATGTGTAGTTATTTTTGAATGTAGTTATTTCATGTCTACTAATTAAAAGATGCTTGCAACTAGTCTATAAGGAAATGATTAGAAAAACGAAAAGTAATCAAGTTGCTTAATGGCTCGGACAAGAACAGTATAAACCCTAGATTAAAAAGTACTCCGGCCGCATACTCTTTGATAATGAGAATACTTCTTTTCCACAAATATTCAAATGACAATTATAGAAGCTTCTTTAGAATAATAATATGAGCTATAACATTACGAAATGGAACATGTGACATTCCTACAAGTTTTATTATCATCGTCATCATACTAAATTTATTTAGATCTTTATAAATTAAATTAGTTATTTTTTAAGTCATGGTATAAGCATTCTAAATCATCTTCAACTTAACAAACCAACAACTCTAAAACTAATGCTCGTAAAAATACCACAATTAGGCATGACATTTACAACATGAAACTCGTTAACTCATCCTTCCACATCCGAAAATTACCTGACCCATTAAAACAAGTCGAACCCGTTACATGTTTTGACGAAATAGTTTTATGCATAACTAAATGAATTTATGGGGAAAAAATCGGGTCAAGACGGCCCAACCCATTTGATATTCAGGTTATATTGGGTTTTGATCCCCTCCAACCTGTTACCCGCCCTAACCTGACTCAATTGGTAGGTCTAACAACAACCTCGAGCTTGTAATATCATTTGTATGATAATACTAATATAAATCTGCTCTGATCCAGCCTTGGGGGAAAAATTACACTGATTAGTGCTAAGTATTCAAATCGTCTAATAACCTAAGCTGTTATAGAGATGACCAACAATTTTCTTTTTATATGGCCGAAGAACGGAAATTAGACCGTTCAAACTGCTTTGATTTATTAGAACAAGGAGGAACAGAGAATTTGGTGGGTGTTTGGGATGAGACTACCACTATGTGTTGTTGAGATTTGGCAAGAAGTACTAGATTATTCTAAGTGTTATATTCAAAACATTCTGGTACATGAATATTGTTTAGTTTCTAAGGAAACCTTTGGTGCTCCATCTGTTTCGAATACATCTTTTTGGAGATGTTTTGTGCCTATAAATAGGCTTTTGTAGTTTGGTTTGGGTTATGTCCTATAACTGTGAGAAACACATTTAAGAGAAACAAATTGTAGTGTGAGAGAGTGTCAGTGATACACTTTGTAAACATTTGGTTATAGTAAATTTGGTTCTTTGGTTGCTGCCCGTAGACGTAGGAGAATTTCTCCAAACCATGTAAATCTCGGTGTCTCATTTGTATTTCACTTTGCTACATTAATTCCGCGATTTGTAACAATTGGTATCATAGCCAAGTTGTGGAAACTTGGGTGCTGGAATTTTCTTTTCATAATTGATTTCTGAAATGGTAAGTGGAGTGCGTCCAATCTAGTCAAAGCCAATAGTGTAGGAATCAAACCCAACATGCCTGCACGCACTACCCATCTAAATGAAAGAGCCATCTTATTCATCTGTGTCGATGTCCTCCTTTCTAGCAATATTTACTTTCAATTCCTTCTTTTTTATGATTAGGTAGTCCTTTTTCCAGTGGCCCTTGTTTTCGACAATAGACGCACTCATCTTTTCCAAGTCTCTTATAAGTGCCTCTAAACTTGAAATCTCAATAGGTCCCCTTATCCTTCTTTCGTACCTTGTTGTTCATCAAAACATTTGAAACATCATCAAAACTAATTTCAGTTTGTCCATCTAATAAAGTAGTTGTCAAATGTTCATAGGATTATGGCAAAAAGTTTTATAATAATAAGGCTTTGTCATCATTAGAAATTTCAACCTCAAGACTCTGCAAATCAGCAATGATTTTATTAAAATCATCCAAGTGTTCGGACATAGATGTACCTTCTTTGTAGTCAAAACAAAAGAGTTTTTTCTTTAAATAGAGTTCGTTCTCTATGCTTTTCTGAATATACTTGGCCTCGAGTTTGTCCCAAAACTCCTTTGCTATAGCCACCTTCATGTATGGATACTTTTGGTCTGTCCCATGGCACGAACGAATAGTCCCGCATGCTTGACGATTAAGTTTCTTCCATTCAGGCTCCAACATCTCTTCGAGTTTTTCTTCGAGTGTGAACTCGAGGTCCTGCATAGCTAACAGGTCCAAAACTTTGCATGCCAAATTCCAAATTTATTCGTTCCAACAAACTTCTCAACTTCGAAATTAGTACCCGACACCTTCAGTCCGCCTCTTGATTTAGAACTAGTATTTCTATTTGATGTCCATGGTCGAGGAAATGAAATCGTTAAAATCAAATAAGACTTGACATTTGTTGCAACTCCCAGAGGGTAAGAAAACAATTGGATGCAAAAGCATGTACGTTAAGAAGGAAGGCAACTCAGGTATTCGGTATAAAGCCCGATTGGTAGCTAAAGGCTATACACAAAAAGAAGGGATAGATTACAACGAAATCTTCTCTCCAGTTATAAAACATTCGTCTATCTGAATATTATTGGCATTGGTTTTTTAATTTGATCTCGAGCTTGCACAACTTGATGTTAAAACTTATTTCTTGCATGGAGATTCGGACGAGGAGATCATCTATATGACCCAGCCAGATGGTTTTCAAGTAACTGGAGAATTGGGCATATAAATTACAAAAGTTCTTGTATGGACTAAAGCAGTTCCATCGATAGTGGTATAAGAGGTTTGATCTGTTCATGGTAGAACATGAGTACACTCGAAGCCAGTTTGACCATTGTGTTTATTTTCGAAGGCTTAAAGATGGCTCCTTCACTTATTTACTCTTGTATGTTGATGACGTACATGTTGATTACATCCAAGAGCAAGGTGGAGATCGATAAACGGAAGGCCCAACTTTCAAAAGTGTTCGAGATGAAGGATTTAGGTGAAGCAAAGAAAATACTTGGGATGGAGATAAAGCGAGATCGAAAAAAAGGTACGGTTTTGTTGACTCAACCACAATATTTGAAAAAGGTTTTAACAAGATTTTGTATGGATGGTTCACCTAAACTTGTGGATATGCCATTTGCCCCTCACTTCAAGCTTAATGCTTCGATGTTTCCTTCTTCAAATGAAGAAAGAAGATTGATGAGCAATGTTCCTTATGCGAATGCTATTGGCACTTTGATGTATGCAATGGTTTGCACCGACCTGATCTTTTGCAAGCAGTAAGCATGGTGAGCCAATATATGCATAATCCAGGGAAGGAGTATTGACAAGCTGTTAAATGGATTCTCAAGTACATTTATGGTACCGTCGATGTTGGTCTCAAATTTCAAAAGATGGAGATACTCGAGCTTGATAGACTTGTAGTTGGTTACGTGGATTCAGACTATGCTGGTGATTTGGACAAACGACGATCCACTATTGGTTATGTGTTTACCATGGCTAATGGACATGTTTGTTGACACTCAATACTCCAATCCATAGTTGTTTTATCTACCACCGAAGCGGAGTACATGGCAATCACTAAACCTTTCAAGAAAGCTATTTGGATACACGGTTTGGTCAATGACTTGGGTATTTCACAGAAACATGTTAAGGTGTTTTGTGATAGCCAGAGTGCTATTTGTTTATCAAAGAACCAAGTTCATTATGCTTGGACAAAGCATATTGATGTTCGCCTTCATTTTGTTCGAGAAATCATCAATAAAGGTGACATTCGGTTATTGAAAATTGGAACTACTAACGACCCCACTGATATGCTTACGAAGGTGGTTACTCTAGAAAAAGTTTGAGCACTACTTAAACTTAATCAACATTGTACGAAGAAATTAGCTGATTAACTTGATGTCAGCCAAGTTCGGTTATGCGTGAAAGAAACTTTTGTCAAAGTGGAAATTGTTGAGATTTGGTAAGAAGTTCTAGATTATTCTAAGTGTTCTATTCAAAGCATTCTCCTGGTACATGAATATTGTTTGGTTTCCAAGGAAACCTCTGGTGCTCCGTCTGTTTTGGATATATCTTCTTTGGAGATGTCTTGTGCCTATAAATAGGCTTTTGTAGTTTGGTTTGGGTTATGTCCTAGAACTGTGAGAAACACATTTGAGGGAAACACATTGTAGTGTGAGTGATACACTTTTTAAACATTTGGTTATAGTAAATTTGGTTCTTTGGTTGTTGCCCGTGGACGTACGAGAATCTCTCCAAACCACGTAAATCTATATGTCTCATTTGTCTTTCACTTTGTTGCATTAATTCCGCTATTTGCAACATGTGTAGCGTATCATCTCTAAAAATAATAAAAACTCACTATTTAATTTGTAGCAAAGGAAATACGTACCTTGAAGGCTTGAAGAAGAGATTATGGATATATAAACAAAATAAAAAATTGTTTCGCATTTGTAGTTACTAGTCAAGTGTACGCGTGTTGCATGCGTGTTGTTAATGATGTTTTAGTGAGATGCTATTTCCACTACATTTTTTACTTATCTACCACATTATTAGTTATTACTTTTAACTTATTTATGTTTGGACAAAAGTGCTTATTAATTAATTACTTGTTATTTGAAGTTGAGCAATATATTTGTTATTTCTAAATTATACCCTCTCTGTTTCTAAATTATTGTCTCTTTTGACTAGACACACCGTCAAGAAAAAATAATTGACTGTATTATAAATATTTGTGTAATGCGTGATTTTTTTCTTTAATGCCCTTGGGTGTGGTTATAATTGAAGTATGTAGAAAAAGTAAGGGTAAAGTTGTAAAAGTGTTTTTTTAAAAGGAAAGTTATGAAATAAGACAATTCTTTTAGAATAGAAAAAAAAGGAAGAAAATTATTTAAAAACGAATGGATTATGTGATATTTTGTTACTATAAAAAATATTAATTTGATTTAAACATTATTTTGTATTAATATAAATTCAATAATAATAATATGGTTGGTATTGAATTGATTATTGGTTAATCTATTCATAATTAATATTTATAATCAATTGTTATGGTATGCAAAATGTACAAAGCTTTACTATATGGTATCAAAATATGATTTTATTATTGGATAATTTTTTTACAATTATAACCTGTAATTCATCTAATCTTATTTTTTTATTTTAGTAAATAACGATCCCACGTTTTCTTAATATTCGGTTGATAAAAAATATTTTTTAATATTAGTTTTTTATTATGTAACGTGACTCTAGCCATGAATTTTAAGGATATAACATTAAGGAAAAATAAAAAAATAAATAATTATGTTGTTTATGTGGACGGTAACCAAATATCATTTGATATTTTTTTACTTAGAAAATTATGTAGGTAACATTGTTAGATAACTTAACAAATTCAAATAATTAAGGGGTAATTTTGTCCAAACATATATTTAATTTATGGAATAAATAGTAAAGTATTTGATAAGTGAAAATTTTAGTGAAAATTTTAGTGAAAATATACCCTCCCTTTTTTTAATAGTGTATTACCGTACCTAGTAGGAGGATAAATAGAATTAAAGCTTTTGAAATCTAATAATTAAAGAAATTTCATTCATTATATTTATTTTTTTATACAAACTTAAAACAAAATTGAAATCTCATTTTCAAATTAAGTAACCTTACTTCGAAAAATATAAATATTCACAATATGGTTAATTTGAAGATAACTGATTAATAGTACATTTTCTATTTATTTTTAAAAAGTTATATATTCATATTAAGAAATAAAATAATCAAAGATAATATACTTACTTTAACGTTAATATGTATATATGGGTTTCTGTACATTTCTTAACATATGATGGTCTATTAAAAAATTTCAGCACAGAAAGGATAGTGAAAATCCTAACAACAATTGTTTAGTTAACTGATTAGTGGTTTGTTAGGTATCAATATTTTCATTTTAAAGCTACTTGTAATAGTCAAAATATTCAATGCAATAAACTGTAAATTTTAGCTTTCTTCTCCAACAAATACTGTATTTTTCATTTTCTTCGTCATCATCTTGAAAGTATAGCTTCTTTTCGTAACTCATTTCTTTTTAATTTGTTCACTGATAATCACTAAACACGCCAATGATTTCCTTTGTATCTCTATACCCACTAACAAATTTGTTATTATAGTTAAATAAATTCATATAACTTTAGTAATATCTACAACAATTTCATCATAACAATTTTGAAATATATTGAAAACATAATCTCAAGATGTAAGGTTAATATAGTTATTACCCACTCTCACAATTGTTGTAGTTTCTAAGAAAAAATCATTCATCTTTTAGCTATCTCTCAAACTTCTTCTCTCTCTCTATCTCCTTGCTCTTCAATTTATGTAATATATTAGATATGATAATAAACCATACAAAGGGAAATAAAAGAATGTGTAAATATTATTAGTAGTGGTTAATTTGAAGACAACATACTTATTTCAACGTTAATATATATATATATATATATATATCCATATATTACAAAATAAAATAACTATAGACAAGATACTTACTTTAACATTATGTGTAGGATAACGGGTTCTATACATTTCTCAACATTTGAGGGTTTATTCGAAAATTTCAATATTTAAAGGATAGTGAAAATCCTAATTAATTGATCGGAGGTATTTGTTAGGTACCAATATGTTAGTCTTTATAGTTACTTGTAGCATTCAAATATTAAAGGGAGAAAACTGTAAATTTTTGCTTTCTTCTCCGATAAAATGCACATATTCATAAAATGTGTTTCCATTGTTTTCTTCATCATCTTAAACAATAGCTCTTTTTTAAAAAACTCATTTCTATTGGTTTGTTCAATGATAATTAGTAAACTCGCCACCGATTTGTTTAATATCTCGACACTCACCAACAAATCTATTACATTAGTTCAAAAAAATTCATACACCTCTAGTAATGTCTACCTAAATTTCATCAGAACAAATTTGAAGTATTTTAGAAACATTACATCAAAATCTATGGTTGATTACAAAAAAAAATCTTGTTATTTTTTAAACAAGATTTAAAGTTGATTATCTTTATTGTTGCCTATACACTAATTTGTACGTTAGAAACACACTTTTATATAGAAAGATAAATATGGTCATAACAAAAGTCATTTAGTTAATTGAATAGAGATTTGTTAGTAAGATCTATACTTAGGGATCAATATGATAGTCTTTTAAGGTTGCTTGTCGTAGTCAAAATTTTACCGTAACAAATGTTAAACAAATTTAAAAAGGTAAATCATATTATTTTTTCTCTTAACTGAGTAAGTGTATTTTCATGATATTCAAAAATATTGTATGACATTTGTAATGGTAATGACACGAGAGGAAATATGACAAAAAAATCAACATATGAGACAAAATGAAAATAATTCAAAAAGGTAGGATCTAATTTAAAGTTAGGTATAAGTTGAGGGACCAAATTCAATTTCATCCTTCAAAGAATTGATTAGCCCATGCAAATTTATTTGTTTATCAATAATTAATGGTGAATAGTTTATTAAATCTAGGGTTATTTATGTCTATACATTATTTTCTATTTATGACAAATTTTACTTGTTTAACCTTAATTCTATTGTGGATGTTTATTAGGTGCATGGTTGGTTTTACATTTTGTTTTTTTAAAACAAGATTTATGGTTGATTATCTTTATTGTTGCCCATACACTAATTTGTACGTAAGAAAACACTCACACTTTTATATATATAGAGAAATATGGTCATAACAAAAGTTATTTAGTTAACTGAATGGAGATTTGTTAGTAAGATCTATAACTTAGGGACCAATATGATAGTCTTTTAAGGTTGTTTGTCGTAGTCAAAATTTTACTGTAACAAATGTTAAACTAATTTAAAAAGGTAAATCATATTAGTTTTTCTCTTAACTGAGTAAGTGTATTTTCGTGATATTCAAAAATATTGTATTACATGGTAATGACACAAAGAGAGAATATGACAAAAAAAAAAAATCAACATATGAGACAAAATGAATATACTTAAAAAAATGTAGGATCTAATTTAAAGTCATGTATAAGTTGGGGGACCAAATTCAATTTCATCCTTCAAAGAATTGATTAACCCATGTAAATTTATTTGTTTAGTAATAATTAATGGTAAATAGTTTATTAAATTTATGGTTATTTATTCGTGTATATGATTTTATACTTATGATAAATTTTACTTATTTAACCTTAATTGTATTGTGGATGTTTATTAGATAAATGGTTAATTTTGTCTATACATTAAATTATAAGAAATAATCTAGACTTTTATATTAATAATAGATAGTAGATAATAGATAATAGATAATAGATAAAAGACACTCCTAGTAGATAATAGATAGCATATGAACGCTCACCTAAGACCTTTACTGGACATGTAATTTGATCTTTCTTTGGGATCATTATATCGCATAGGAGGAAAAGGTTCTACTTTATTCATTTTTGATTTTTCTGGGGCCAATAATCCAGTATCTTTTACATTTTTTGTCAAATACATCAAGAAAAAAGATCAATAAATGTACAAGTTGATGGATGCCCATATGGGGCCCATTGTCAACCTAAAAGAGATCTAAAGATCGAATTGAACTTTACTAGTTGGTTGAGAAAGGTATATGAATGCTCCTCTTTCTTAATTATAATGTTGGCTATGAATTACATGAATCATTTTGTATTTGTCTCATTTACATCTAAGAAGTTCTCCGTATTACTTCTCAAGTATTTGTCCCCATTTCAGACCAAAGGCACTACTCCATTCATGAGCTTGGTGTTTATAATTAAAGTAGAAAAATAAAAATAAAAAATAAAAGTATGATAATAATTTTAGAATGTAAGAAATATTTAGGAATGAAGATATATAATATTTTTGATGTAGAACAAGATGCTAAAGCGTTCCTAACCAAACCGGTGAGTTTTGGCAAGAAATTTGGAAGGACTAAGGAGGCGTTTAATTTGATAAAGTTAATTTATTTACATATAGTGAAACTTATTCTAACCTAGCATGATATAGTTTTGGCAATCCCATGGGAAACACTACACTCCTCTCAACAAAGAGCTCAAATATTCAAAATCTAACTAAATGTATTATTTATTCTAATCACACTAATAAAATCATATTTATAATTATAGTTTAAAAAGTAAAAAATAAGAGTTGGATAAGGTCCATATCCCTCCCCCCTTTTTAAAAAAAAAAAAATCATAAATTGACTGATAAAGCCCTACAATGTATAGGCACTAATAAGTAATGCTGAAGTAACAAAATCTATCAACAGAAAAAGTTTACAACAACCTCCAAATTTTTGCACAATAACTTATCTATGTATCAGTAGTTGTACCGCACAACAATACTACGCATGTATCAATCAAATGTGTAAATTAAATCCCTCCATTCGGATAAAGAGTTCTTGTTTGAAAATAAAATGTTTTAAGAAAATATTCTCTCTATTATGATAAATAATCAACTATTCTATTTTTAGATATTTCATTTAAAGAGTTAATTTTTAAAAATTAAAGTATAAAATTGTTATTTTATTACTAATGTATTACTAAAAATATTATTTATTTTCTTAAAAAGTTTAACTTTTAAACGGGAATTGTTTATCCAAAACTGAGAGAATTAACACTTTTAACGTAATTTATTAATAATAAAATGATATTTTTATATCAATGTTTGAAATCAAACTTTTAAAATGAATTATCCAAAAATAAATTGAAATATATAACTCAGAACAAAGGGTGTTGGTAACATATTACTTTATGTATTTCGTGTTGTTGGATATATGTATGGGATAGCCAAACCCTTTAAGTCAACAGGTATGTGGGATTATGGCCCATTGTGTGAGGCCATAAATTTGGGAACTTTTAGCCGTTGCAAGTGAGTTGATCACGGGGACATGCATAAACAAAAAAGCAAGAAAGGACGGATGGCTAGAAAATTTCAGAAAACATTACATACATACAGTAATGTCTTGTGCTTAGTGTTTACTGCCACAGTGCCACCACTCCCCAGTATCCAATCCTCATCCCCAATGTCCAAGGTAGAAAAGCAGAAAAATCTTTGGTGCTTCTATTGCTTCCCTTATCCCCATAAAGAACAACTTCCTCATGCTTTCTTTATTTTATAACTATTTTTTAAAATTTTTTTAAATATAATATGGGCTATAGCCTATGCTTCTATAAAATATAAAACGCCATATTTCATCTTTTTAAGCCACTTTCTCATTTTTATATCCGTATTAACAGATTAAGCAAGCAATCTGTTTTTCTTAATGTGCAGTTAAACAAGGAGGTTCGATGTAATGCGGTCGATAGATTTTTGCGGTGATAGATTTTTCAGAGGCTAACCAGTTGTACTCTTGGAGTCTTGGGTAGTAGTCTTGTTGTAGTTAGTTTATATCGTTTAAGTGGTGAGGCCAACGGTTGTGTAAACTCTATTGGGTAGCATTTGTCATGATCAACTATGTTATTAGCTATTCTTTTGGTGACGACATGCGTGGTCGAGCCCGAGACAGTATTATGTATTCATGTCGTTGTTGTATGTGTTTCCATTAGAGCTCTGTAGCCATCATGTTCCTCAATCGTGATCTCAAGCATATTAGCTCGTGTTAGTTTTGATTTTCGACTCATGTTTATGACCGATATAATTGCGGTTATAGTTTTCGTCTTATCGAGCTTGTTTACTCGTGTATTTTGCAAGTGTTGCTCTATGGTTTCCACGCACCAACCTGAAGTCCGGTATAGGATTTTGGATCGCTTATGATTTATTAGAGCATCTTCACCTAGAGTTTTATGCTCTCATGAAGCAGTGAATATTTTAGGCAAATGATATTATTACAAGTTTTAATATTAGAATCGTTAGATAATTAAATTGGTGATGATATAGAAAGCTTGTATCATTACTTTAAAAAGGCATATTTGATCTTACGATGTAAAGATCTAAATAGATATGATCTAACAACAATAACTCTAAAATTTATAATAATATCACAATTTTAACTTATAATATCATATATACCTCTTTTAGAATGCTCTCATTAAAAAGTGACTAACCTGATCCTCTTGTTAAACAACTTTGTCTAAGAGCATCAATAATGGATACCCACTATCAACTATCTATCTCCTTTTTTAGAGATTTTTACCTCCTCTTGTTCTCACAATGAACACATTCAATCACTCTCTTTCCCTAAAACCTATTAAATCACTCTTCTAATTAGGAGAGTGATTTACCATGAATAGTCACACACACACACTCTCTCTCTCTCTCTTATAATACAAGATTTCTAGCATTTTTTAATTAATGTTTCACCATATTGAAAATGATTTTATTGAAAATTAATTATACCACATTTAAATTTGTTTCTTATTATTTTTGTTGTTGCAAACAATTGATATATATATTTTTTGTTACTACATCATCGTAAAACTTTATTTATCAATTATATAGATCTAAAAAACATATTTTATTTAAATTTTATAAATTTAAAATATAAATATTTCATTCAAATTATGGTGGGAAAATAGAAATAAAAAAGATTAAATATATTGATAGTTGAGTTTGTTAGTTGATATTTTCAAAGAGAGTTTTTTTTTTTTTTTAAGAAAACAAAAGATATCAAGTTTGAAAAACTGAATCCAACACCAAAGAAAAAGAATGTTGGAAACAAACCATTTGCACTCCAATCACCTAGTGACAACATCACGTAATTATAATTATTAAACTACACAACTTTATTTTCATAGAATATAAATTTAAATATTTAAAATATTTTATTCAAATTGTAGTAGGAAAATACAAATAAAAATGATGGAAAATATATTGTTAGGTAGGTTTGTTAGATGAGATTTGAGAGATTTTAGGTTTTTGAAGAATTGTATAGAGAGTGCTTATTAGAGTAAATTATTTTATAAAAGTTAAAAAAAATAAAATTAAAATAAAAAACAAGGTATTTAGAAAGTGATATTGAGAGTTGTTGTGGATGCTCTAACGTTTATATTTGTTGCAAATACAGTCCATTGAATTTATGTCATTATTATATTTCCCAAAGAAAAGAAAAAGATGTGTCATTATTATCATTACTATTTGAAGGAGTTTTGCCCTTTATAACTCAACTACTTCTATATCTTCTTCCCCATCCATGTGCCTTTCTGCAGTTCTTTAACCAAGTCCAAGATCAGTCAATTTCAAATGTTAAAATTACAAGTATTTTATTCTTTAACAATACACATTGAAAAGTAATATATTCAATTTACGATGGCTAATTTTACAACTACTAGTTTGACAACGATTAATTTTTTATTTTATTATTCTAAATTATAGAAGAAATAAATTATGAATATTTGAAAGGGAGAAATGAAAGAAAAGATAGAATCAAATGACAATATATATTTGCAATAGTGAAATGAAAAAAAGGTTGGTAACTTTATTATTTTTAAAAAATTGAACTACTATTTTCTAATTAAAAATAAAAGACAAAATGTATCTGATTATAGACCGGTTGATACACATAGTCAATTCAATCATCTAACGGTTAACAATAAAGCTTGTAATTAATAATATAACAAATTTTAACTCGTAATATTATTTGTTTTCTTTATATTATGATGCTTAATACACAATTACTCTATCTGCTTCGGATAAAGAAACTTTATTTGAAAGTCAAATAGACGAAGTACACCAATAAGACGGGATTATTTTTGATAGAATACAAACCTACATGTCTTATGGTCGAATTAAAATTAGTGATTGTAGTAGAATACAATCCAAATGTCTCACGGCCGATTCATACGTGTTATAGTATGCAAAATGCAACATTGCTTTGGATTTGTTAGCAACGAGCACTTGGCTTTTTTTGATTGGCCCTCATATTTTGATTTCTTACTTTTTTTTCTATCTTGTTTTGCATTCTAAATCTCAATTCAAAGGCCTTGTTTTGGAATTCGTTTGAAATCATGCGAGTAGTGGGTCGTAAATTTGGTTTTTCTCTTCGGAAGTCCAGATCATCAATCTTCAAGGTGGCGCATCTTCCGGTGTAGCGGTAATTATAAAATCAACGGCAACAACAATAGCGACATAACTTGAGGAAGGTTGAGTTTTGTTACTTTTGCACAATTGATATGGTTTCTTTCTTTGGGCTTTGTAGACTTCTTAAACTTTAGAAGTGTGTAATTACGGATATAAGAATTGATATTGGTTCTCACTTACTCATAATTGGCTCAAACCTAAAACTTATTAGGTGGAGGTAAAGTCTATTTACCGCTCAAGTTGCACTTTAGGGCATGAAGCATATGTATATAGTTGGAGTGTATTGGTCTTATTAAGATTTCTTTTTCAGATATTGTATTTTGGGTATATTAGGAGTATTTTGGAGTTTGAAAATGGTATTTGAGGTGTTTTGGTCTACTCGGTGAAAATTATAGGGTAACTTGGGCAAAAAGTCCTTGTGCTTTATGACTTTTTTGGGATCTATGCTTAAACTGATTTTTTGAAAAACAAGCCCTTGTACCAAGCACGTTAAACAAAGATAGTCCGTCCATGCATTTATTTAGGTCTAAAATGATCATTTGAAAAAAAAAGAGTAAAGAGACAAGGGTGTTTAAATTCCTTTTTTTAACAACTTAAAATTCTTCTTCTCTCCATCAATCTGACTGTGGAAACTTAGAAATCAATCTACCACCACTGTCTATAAATAGAATAGGAAGAGGTGGGAGGAGGAGAAACTACAAACAAAGGCTTTGAAAAGGGTGCATGATGGTCACGTAGTATTTCAATTAAGGTTTGTTTCTTGCCGAAATCCTCTAAGTGCATCCCCAATGCACCTCTTCTTATTTCATATTCTTATTCAGGTCTTACTGTTACTTACACACTTTTTCCTTCTTACACTTAAAAATATATCTTCTCATTCCACATCTTCTTAACATATCTTCTTAACTCGATTCCACTAAAAAAATATTTCATTTTGTTCCCCACCAAACCGGTCACACACATGCTTTAGAAAGATTTTTTTTTTCCTTCCTATTTAGGAATTTACTTTCTTCTCTCCCCTAGGTGGATTGCTAAAAAGATACTCCATCATTGCTAAATGTTATCTTCTTATTAAGATGTATAATAAGTGAATAGGCATGCTCTAATGTGTAAGTCAACAACAACGAAAATTGAAATACTACTCAAATACACGCGACAAGCACATGTTGGCACTTAACGAAAAATAATTGATGAATTTGAACAAGATTGGACGGAAGGACTAACTGTGTTTAACGTGCTCGATACAAGGACTTATTTTTCAAAAAAAATCAGTTTAGAGACCAATCCCGAAAAAGTCGTAGAGCACAAGGGCTAATTGGGTAATTTACCCAAAAATATATTTGCGAATATAAATTATTTTTTCCAATCATTTTTTATTTTCTCGGTTATCAAGAATAATAAAGACTCAAGAGAATAATTCTAATACAAGGCACTTTATCTCTCCCTCTCTCTCTCACTCTCTCCCTCTCTCTCTCTATATATATATATTTAAAAAAGACACTTAATAATCTGTTAGTAATAAAATGATAATTTTATTTTTTAATTTTTAAAAATAAATTTTTAAGTGAAGTATCTCAAAATAAAATTGTAGATTTTGATTCGAGCGTGGAAAGAAGGAAGAATGGAGTAATATACTAGTATTCTAGTAGTATGTAAACACATAACTATGTAGTTTCATATGTATTATAGTTATCAATAATCCCACGCCAATGGCAATGGATAGAGAGATTAATGATCCATCTTTTTCTCTCTCCTCCCTTGTTTCTTTCCCTTTTTCTCCCGTCTACAGCAAAATAGTCGCAAAGATTCTTTATTCAATTATTATTCTAACTGATTACAAAATCTAAATAACAGATCCATTCTGATATAAAAATTAAAAATCCCATTTTATAAATCATTCATTTACAACATCCTCAATACTACCAATCACTGCTCATCTTCTCCTCAACGATTCCTCGCATTAAATGCTAACTCAGAAAAAAAAAAAAAAAAGAGCATTAACCCACATTCTCTCTCAAAGCAACAGAACCCTAACTCCTTCAACCCACAAAGAAAAATGTTCCAAAGGACCTGCATTGTGCTTTTCTCTCTCCTCACCACATTTTCCCAACTGGGTTTCGCAATGCTCAACCACACTCTTCCCAGCCATCACCCTCACCCTGATTCTGTTGCTCAAGAGGTCCAAAGGTACTAAATTTCAAAGCTTTGTTTTTTCATTTAACTCTCTTGCTCTGTTTTGAGTGCTCTGTTTCTTGACAATGTAGTACAATTGCTCTGTTTCTTTAGGTTCTTCAACTACTTCATATTGCTTCGCTCCATATTTTGTTTTGCGAACGACGATACAATTTTTTTAGGTTGTACCATATGCATCGTCGGTTGTACCCTGTATTGGGGTTCTCTGTTTCTTGAAGTATTTCTTCTTGCTTAGCTCCATTTTTGGTTTTCGAAATGATAATGCCAAAAGCTGTACGAGTTTGTAGGGTTGTACATTATGCGTGGATGTTTGTACCATTCTGTTTCTCAACAATGTAGATCTTTCAAAGGGTGTATCTTTAGGTCCTTTTTTGCATTTTCTTCTTGCTCTTACCTCCCATCTTTGGTTTGGGTAACGACAATGCCAAAAGAAGTTCACAAGTTTTTGAGGTTGTATCGTATGCATTTATGTTTGTACTCTATTTGGCAAGTGTCAACATCATTGTGTTTCTTTTGGTCTTTCTGGGGTAATTCAATATTTTGCTTACTCCATTTTTGGTTTTGGGAAATTCTAACATTGTAGCAAGAACATCTTCTGAATGTTTTACCCTATCCCTCGTAGCTGTACCCATTACAGCCACCATTATTTTTTAACCAAGAATTCCCTTTGGCTTTTGGAAATTCTTTCCTTCTCCTTTCTTTCTTGGAGGCACTTGTTCTGGTTTTCAACTGCTGTTTTTGTCTTTTTTTAGTTGGTGGTCATAATTACTTTCTTGGTCTTTTTAAAAAAAATAAATTAATTAACCATTTGACTGGACCTAGCTACAAATTTCCAGCACCAGTTGGTATTTAGTAATTTCTTATTTATTCTTAACGAAGGATATGTTTTTCCTCTGTATTTCGAGTTAAAATCCAAAAAAAAAAAAAAAAAACAAAAAGCTTAGAAGCAAAAAAAGAGAGGAAGCTCTAACATATGGACTTCGATTATCAAACACCTACAATGGCATCCCACGCAGAATGCACCATTGCACCTTTTTTTCTCTTCTTCTTTTTTCTTTCTTGGATTCTTCAACTTACTAGCACGAAGATTCTGTTCATACATATACATTGCATTAAGTCAAGCCTATACGGCTATATATACAAAAAAAACATGCCTCTTGTATTCAATATATCCTTAACAATACTGCAACAGTTACAATGATGTTATCAAAATTTAGTACTCGTTTCGGTACGCAGTAAGGATCACCGTGTTCCACCTTGTTTTAGTATAAATTCCAATTTTGCACGATAGCTCAAATAGCATGAAAAGGAATTGCCATTGATGTGTACCAAATGAGCACTTGGTGTATTTTAATGATTATTTTTGTTCCAAAGTGACAAAGTATTGTATCAAATCATTTATATATAAAAGTTCAGTTTTAATAACTAGAATCCTACATTTGACCAGCTTTTTAGGCATGAGTTATGTGTGCTAGCCAAATAAGGGACCGTAGAGGGTTTTATACTTTTCAGTTGTACAAGTTGCTTCATGTATAGCATTGGCTGCACTAGATTTTGCATAAAAGTAAATGACATCCCATAATGTCTTGATATTCATGTTTTATCAATTTATGCAGGAGTGTTAATATTTCAGTATCTAGAAGAGAAATGCTATCATATTCCACTAATGACCAGTTAGCCTCATGCCTAACCGGAAACCCCATTGATGACTGCTGGCGCTGTGAATCGAACTGGCAGCTCAATCGCCAGCGCTTAGCTGACTGCGGCATTGGGTTTGGCCAATATGCCTTAGGTGGTAAAGGAGGCCGATTTTACGTCGTGACCGATTCCTCTGACCACGATGTGGTTAACCCGACCCCGGGCACCCTCCGATACGCAGTCATCCAAACCGAACCTCTATGGATCGTATTCGCCACTAACATGCTCATCCACCTTTCCCAAGAACTCATTTTCAACAGCTACAAAACCTTAGATGGCCGCGGCGCTAATGTGCACATTATCGGCGGTGGGTGCATTACACTCCAATACATCAGTAATGTTATAATCCACAACATACACATACACCATTGTTATCAATCGGGTAATACTAACATCCGGTCGAGTCCTACCCACTATGGGTGGCGCACTGAATCAGATGGTGATGGGATATCAATATTTGGGGCAAAGGACATCTGGATCGACCATTGCTCGTTATCACATTGTAAGGATGGATTGATCGATGCAGTGATGGGTTCCACTGGGATCACGATATCGAACAATTTTTTCTCTCATCACAATGAAGTTATGTTGTTAGGTCACAGTGATGCTTATTTGCCTGATTCCGGGATGCAGGTAACAATTGCTTTTAATCACTTTGGTGAAAAATTGATACAGAGGATGCCGAGGTGTAGAAGAGGGTATATACATGTGGTGAACAATGTTTACTCGAGATGGGAGATGTATGCAATTGGAGGGAGCGGGAACCCAACCATCAATAGCCAAGGGAACAAGTATACTGCACCCTTAGATCGAAATGCCAAGGAGGTACTGGCTTTAATTCACATTTCACTTTTCTAGAATGACCAAGTATTTCTTTCTTTGACAACCTTAATACTATGAACATCTGCACTGTTGGCTGCTCAAAATTTTGCTAGATCATTATATTTATCATTTCTGAAACATGTTTGCAATGAAAACAGTAAGTTTTTGTAACGACCCGAGCCCGATCCGTTACGTGTAGTCTACACCAGACTTATCATAAGTTGACCCAAAAGTCGATATGATGCTTGTAACGACCCGAGCTTGATAGTTGACTAAGTGTAGTTCACACACTGGCTTACTAAGCACGCAGCGCCACCCAAAAGTCATGGATGATGTTGGTGACTAGAAGTAGTGTAGGGCTACCTTATAAATCGCACACAAATCTCACGCCTACCCGACGTGGGATGGGGTATTACGTTTTAAAGTGACAATATCATGGCCTATTTGCTTATTCACGTTATAATTGGAGGTTGGACCATTTGGCCCTGTAAAGTACGGTACTATTTTCTTTCATTGGATACTTGCTTTTGTTTTTCTTCATGGTTGGTGATGATTTGATGTTTTAAAAAAGGTGACAAAGCGCGTAGAAACGTCAGAAGAGAACTGGAGGGATTGGAACTGGAGGAGCGAGGGGGACGTAATGGTAAATGGAGCCTACTTTGTGGCATCTGGAGAAGGTTTAGAGCTCAAGTATGAGAAGGCCTATAGCGTGGAGCCCAAATCTGCGGGGCTAATTGACCAACTCACCATGAACGCCGGTGTGCTCGGTAGCAGGTTTGCTTGCCTCTCCTTTTTGTTTTTCACTCTCTCTCTCTCTGTGCTTTTCCCTACCCTTTTCTTTTTTTCTCTTTATATCTTCTCTCTTGATTCCCTTTCGACTTTAGTAAATTATCTATTAGCCCTCCTCTTTAAAAATTCACATCATCATTTTTATTGAGTTTTTAATTTCCACAAATCATTACTATATTAGAAAACTAAGGCAAAAAGTACTTTTGGGTCACCGAAATCTCATTTTATGCAATTAGGCCATTGTACTGAGTTTGAAATGGGTTAGTGACAATTGAAATTATCCATCATGGTTTACGGACATGAATTGTAAGTTTACCTGTGAATGTTTCTTCCTCTGTTCAAGGAAAAAGAAAACCTTAACGGCCATCCAAAATGGGGGCAAATTGCCAAATATGGAAATAGTAAGCCCGATAATTGAGTGGGTTGAGTCATAACCCATTAGAATCCAAATAACAAACGGGTCGAAATGAATCAAGTTTAAATGAGTAACGGGTTAAAGCGGGTCGACACGTTTTGACTCGCATTTCCCCCAAAATCAATACATTTATAGAGTAAAAACTTGAGTCAAAACAGATAATGGGTTTGGTCTGCTTTAACCCAACTCGACCTGCTTATATTTTTGGTTTGGAACGGGTTACCTGTTTTGACCTCAAACTATTAACGGGTTGGTTTGAATCGGGTAATTTTCAAATCGGTTTGGGTGGATTAATGAGTTTCATATTGTAATTGTCAGACCTATAGATGATCACTTCTCAAATTCTTAAAAAGTTGGGTAACCTGAAAATGACTTTTTTTGGCTAGAAATAAATGATGATCCTGTGTGCAAGACTAGACTCTTGAACTGCATGAGTTTGAGAAGGGTCATTGCCACTAGCTCATTTGAGTATGGTTTTTTGCTTGAAATAGTAAAGTAATGTGTTTATATAGTGTTTAGTGTTTACCATATGATGATAGAAATGAAATACTAGTAAATTAACAGTGACGATATTGATGATGGGCAGGAGCAACAAGCTAGGAAAATGGACATCTGATGGTGGTGACTCTAGTATGGGATCAGATTCTGACGAGTTGGACGACTACGGCGAGAACTCTGGGACACCACCACAGCAACCTTCTTCTAACGCCATCGTCTCGGCTTTTCTAATTGGATTGTCATCGCTCTTCTTAATTGCCACTGACAATTGCATCTTACTGTAACAGCACATTGAGGGAAAACATTTTTTCCTAATCTCATTGGTCCTTTGGGGGTGATCAGTGTCTGTTTTCATCTTTTATTTGATTGGCTGATGGGCTGGTTTATACCAAATCCAAATTTAAGGCCAGCCCAAAGTGCCTTTTAATTGATGGATAAATTGCAGACCAGTTCCTTTCTAAAGATTTATAACCGATCTAGTATCTTTTTTTTTTTCAATCGTATAAATCCACTTTTATTATTTTCTTCCTAAAATACTCATCATAATGCGATGAATGAACTCTTCCTGTAAAGCAATTGATATACATATCATTGTTGTGTCAAAACCGCACCTTATCCTTGTATTCCTAAAATTTCATACTCAATCTTTTTTTTCTTCCTAAAATTTCTCTATCGATAACATCTTCATTAAAAAAAAAATCTTAAAATTTCATCGGCAATTTCTTTTGTCTTATTTAAATTTCTTCGGTGAATCTCAATTTCGATTCCAAATATCTCTCGACTTTGGCTTGCAATTTATTATTTCTTTCTAAAATTTCTTCGGTAAACCTCCATTTCTAAAATTTCTTTGCTAAATCTCCCTTTCTAAAATTCTTTGGTGAATCTATATTTCTATTTCAATAGCTTGTAGTGAGGAAAGTTGATTTTTCATGGATACACGGGAGTGATCAGGAGATTCAAGACCGTCTAACTTATGAGATTAATATGAAAAAACAGATTGAGAAAAATCAAAGTCAAACTGATGCATTATTTTGAATTATATTTCCATTACGATGCATAATTTTTTAATTGTGATGGATGAAATTTCTTCTTAGTTATCCCGATGCAAAAATTGGATTACCGAGACACTCATTAATTGGACTTGTGATGTTCACCTTGTTGAAAAAATTGTGTTTAAAGAATGAAATTGTGTATTTTATGGCACGGATTTCTTCGTGTGTCATTTGTGTAACGACAAGGGTAATTGTGGAATCGTGTTCTACTCCGTGAGAACATCGAAATCATATATTTATTTGTCCAATTTGGTGTTTGGATGAATAAATTATGATTGATTAAAGTGTGGTTGTTGGAAGTGAGTGTGGTCATTTAATCAGTCTCTTATCTGCTTCTATGAAAGGAGATTACTTCTACAATTACAATATACGAAAAAACACAATTTAGGACAATCTCCATTTCTCTTCCTGCACATCTGAAGTCTACCTGCAGACCTGAAGTCCACCAGCAGACTTGGAGTCTACCTGCAGTCTTAGAATACAAAGCAGTAACCATTTCAATTAGTTTCTATTCTGTATTTCAGTTTATTTCTCGGTTTTTCCCTATAACTTTTTTCTAACAATATTAAAACAGAATTTGTACTGTTACCTTGGATAACAGTAGTCATTTCAAAAAGGGCAAAAACAAACTTTTACAAAAATACAGAATTGTGTATTCTGACTTTGTTCATATTTCAAATATGACAAATGAATTGAATACCCAAGCTACTGGAAAGGAGCTTAATGTGACCATGAACCCAACGACATCTAATGCTACTGTGGCTTAGAATGTGGCTATTCCAACTATGCCGGTGCATTATAGCGAGAAACCGGAGAAGTTCAGTGGCTTGAATTTCCAGCGTTGGCAGCAGAAAATGCTGTTCTACTTGACCACCCTACAAAAGGAGATTATTTCTACAATTACAATATATGAAAAAACACAGTTTAGGACAATCTTCATTTCTCTTCCTGCACACCTGAAGTCTACCTACACACCTGAAGTCTACATGCAGACCTGAAGTATACCTGCAGACCTGGAGTCCACCAGTAGACTTGAAGACTACCAACAGACTTGGAGTCTACATGCAGTCTTAGAATACAAAGTAGTAACCATTTCAATTGGTTTCTATTTTGTATTTCAGTTTATTTCTCGGTTTTTCCCTATACTTTTTTTCTAACACACCTTCCTAGTAATCCCAATGCGAAAATTGGATTACTGGTGCACACATTGGAATTACATTTTACACATCATTCATCTCAGTTAAGAATGTATAGTAAATGTCCCGCAATAACATATACTATAGTGTAAGGGTAAAATATGCAAAGCCTATTTTATCTTGTTTTCACATTTCTTGGTCAAAGAAGGATTTTTATTTTAGTCAATGATTATTTAGGTGCTAGATTTTGTTTAGAATATTGTTGGTAGATTGGTTTGTTTTTTGGTAGGAAAATTTTTCAAAGGATCTCAACAATATAATTTTGGTAACTAAATTTCTGCAGGAAATTTAGTTATTCCAAAGTATCATAGTTTTGTTAGGAAATATAATCTTGCTTATTTAATGGCTAATCTCTTTCCTAGTAGAAGTATGTCTCTTGTGCCGTGTGCCTTCAGGAGATGCCTATATATGGAGGTTGGAATTCGTGGCCTGGATACGGAGCTTGGTGCGAAGAGCTTTAAAGAGAGAAGATCAAAAGCCATAAACTGAGAGTAATCTTGCTATAGTTCTGAAGCAGTTCTTCCAGTTGCATAGCAGCCGTTTGAAACTTCTGATAATGCAACCTTGTGCTTCCTGAAGAACTGATCTTTGTGCTTCCTGTTTTCTGTTTTTTAGGAAGCTGAATCTGTTCTTTCTTCCCACGTTTGGTTTAGTTGTTTATGTGGGATTTTTGATTCTCCAAGATACTTTGTCTTGTGAGAATTTTTGTTATTTATTTGTTGAAAAACATTATTGATTCTAGTAAAAATTGTGTGGCCTTGAGGCTTGGTCTACAAGTACTAAACTCTTAGATTATTTTGGTTAAAACCTGTTTACAATTCTGTGTTTGAAAGGTGTGTTTTTCACAATCTTCCGCTGCTACCTTTTAGTTGGTATTTACTGTGTTCAGTGTGTCTGCCATTGTTGCAACAATCACTGCAACATTGGTACTCACATTGACTCATATTGAGAATCCGTGGTATTACGTTCTTTCAATTGGTATCAGAGCCTTCTCTTGATATCACTAAGAGTCGATTCTGTCTAAAGTCGTGATGGATTCCCAGTATGAGAACGTGGTTCGCCCTCCTACTCTTACAAATGCTAATTACTCTATTTGGAAAGTCAAGATGCGCATCTTCATCAAATCCATTGATGAAATAGTGTGGCTTGTTGTTTTAAATGGTTGGAGTCCTCCCAAAACTGTAGATTCGGATGGTGATGTCAAGATCACCAAAGAATCTGAGTGGACCAATGATGATAGGAACACTGCTTCTTTTAATTCGAAAGCTTTGTCTGCAATTTATAACGCCTTAGATGCAAATACTTTTAGGGTGATAGCAAATTATGAATCTGCCAAAGATGTGTAGGAGGCCCTTCAGACCTTATGTGAAGGACCTGCTAGTGTTCGTGCCTCTAAGTTAAGAATGCTCACCACTCAATTTGAAAACACTAGGATGCATGAGTCTGAGGATATAATGACATATTATGGAAGACTTCTTGATATATCCAATTCTGCTCTTGCTTTAGGAGATCCAATTACTAATGAGCGTCTTGTCAGCAAGATGATGAGAACTTTGCCTGAAAGGTTCAATGTCAAGATATGTGCAATTGAAGAAGCACATGATATTGATAAGATGAGTTTTGAAAGACTGGCTGGAATTCTTCAAAACCTTGAACTGAACCTAAACGATCAAATAAAACATAAAGGCAAAGGAACTTCATCACCTTCTGCACCCATTGCGAAAAATATTGCTATGCCTGGACCGATTGATCTCTCATGTGATTTGCTTGAAATCCAAAAGGATATTGATGAGTTTGATTTTGGAGAAGAATCAATTGCTCTATTGACTACTAAATTCAAAAAAATTTTGAAAAATAAAAGTCAAAATAGAACTCCATCATCAAGCTCGAAAAACAATTTCAAACCCGACTCTGGAAAATTTGTTCCCAAAGAAAATTCTTTTCAAACTCCAGAAAAACCCTTCACAAATCCATTTGCATCAAAATCATCCTACAATGGTAAGAACATTGATTCTATACAATGTAGAGAATGTCAAGGTTATGGCCACTATGCTAACCAATGTGCAAACACTTTAAGGAAAAAAGGCTTGAATTTCTCAGCGACCTTGAGTGATAGTGATGGAGAAGATCCAGGTGATCTTATTACCTTGAATGCTGTTTATGATTCTGATTCTGAAAATGCAGATGTTTCAACCGATGTGTCACCCAATGCTGTAACATCCTGAGTAACATTGGGAGATACATTGAGCAGAAACATGAACGATTTCTTCTGTTTTAATTCCACAATTGCAGAAGATGATGGAGACACAGAGTCAGACCTGCTAGAAGGGTACAAGGAGCTGTACAAGGATTGGGAGAAGAGAGCTCACCAAGTTACATTACTTGGTAAAGCAAATGAGTTGTTAAAAAAGGCAAATGAGGATAAAAAAGAATGCATAGTAAGGCTGGAGAGTTTGCTAAGCAGAAAGGATGTGGAGATTGAGCAGTTAAAGGAGCAGCTTACTCAAGCAAAAGAAACCATGACCAAGTGGAATTCTAGCAAACAAAAGGTTGATGATCTGCTGAACTCTGGTAATACATCCAGGTCAGGTATTGGTTTTGTCCCTAAGGTATTTGTGAAAGAAGGAGAAGGAACATCTGGAACTAAACAGACAGATGAAAGTTTTCCTGAAACTGTTTTCTGTGAAAAACCGAGAGTAAGAAAGAAAAATTATGTTTGTCATTTCTGCCATAAGCCTGGTCACATACAACCCTTTTGTTTTCTAAAAAAGGCTATGTATGAGAATGAAATAAGGCAAGATTTCTTTGGAAAAGCTCATAGGCAGAACCGTATGAAGCAACCAATGCGCCAGCCAATGCAGCAACATTGGCAGTCACATTGGAAGCCTCATTCGAAGACAAATCAGAAATTTTTTCAAAACCAACAACCCAAAACTGTTAAACAAATGTGGGTTCCCAAAACTTGTGATGATAAGTGTAGAGCCAAATATTGTGAGCCTTTTGATATATGTCCTGGTGCTACAATGGCACATGATGAAGTGTGTAATGTTACTTTCACTTCGTTAAAATCTCATGTTGCTGGATCTTGGTATTTTGACAGTGGGTGTTCTAGATATATGACAGGTTCAACTGAGAATTTGAAAGAATATGTGAGTATCAATGGTGGATCAGTGACATATGGTGGTGGTGCCAAAGGGAAAATTGTTGGCAAAGGAACATTGAACGTTGAGGGCCTTCCAAATCTCACAAATGTTTACCATGTGGAAGGACTTAAGACAAACTTGATCAGTATAAGCCAGTTGTGTGATGATGATCTTCATGTAAGATTTGACAAACATTCTTGTGAAGTATTAGATCACACTAACAAGTGTCTTCTAACAGGAAGAAGATCATCTGATAATTGTTACATGTTCACCAATAACCAATCATGTCAAAAGGTAAGTCTTGATGTAAATGATCTTTGGCATCAAAAACTTGGTCACATGAGTTTTCGTAAGCTCGATGAGCTTGTGAGACATGATGCTGTTAAAGGATTACCAAATTTGGAAAGGAATTATTCAAAGGTATGTGGCTCTTGTCAAAAAGGTAAACAAACCAAGGCTTCACATCTTCCCATAACACAATGCACCACATCTAGATGCCTAGAGATGATACACACTGACCTTATGGGTCCCATTGAGGTAGAGAGCCTAGGTAGAAAAAAATATACATTTGTTTGTGTAGATGACTTCTCTAGATACACTTGGGTGATATTTTTGAGAGAGAAGTTTGAAACTTTTGAGGCTTTCAAAATTTGGTACACCCGTGTAATGAACTTGTATGATCTAAAAATTATTAGAATTAGATCAGATCATGGCACGGAATATGAAAACACGTCCTTTTCTAATTATTGTGCTTCCAATGGTATCTTACATGAATTTTCTGCTCCCAAAACTCCTGACAACAAAATGGAGTGGCGGAGAGAAAGAAACGAGACTTTACAAGAAATGGCTAGGGTAATGTTAAACTCAAAAATTTGGCTAAAAGATTTTGGGAATTTGAAGCATTAAATCGCTTTGTCACATTGGAAATAGAGTTTTCTTAAGACCAGGTAGCACAATGACCCCTTACGAAATTTTTCTTGGTAAAAAACCAACCTTGAAGTACTTTCATGTGTTTGGGTGCATATGCTATCTTCTCAATGATAGAGACCAACTTTCCAAATTTGACTCTAAAAGTGATAAGTGTGTTTTCATGGGATATTCCACAAACAGTCGTGCTTATAGAGTTTTTAATCTACGAACTAAGACTATTATGGAATCCATGAACATTGTTTTTGATGATCTAACCGATCTTGGTCACAAAACTTCTGAAGAAGATGTTTCAGGGATTTTAGATTTTGGAGATTTTGTCCCAGAAGCAGTGAATCGGCAATCCGGCGAAGCGAGCGAGACAGAATAGGCGGTTTACGGTGGTTCGTGAAGAAATTCGGGATGTGTCTGATGTTGCTTCCGAATGCGGCAACATCGGAAAGACACATTGAGCAGAACAGGCAGAAGATGAAGAAATTCTTATTGGGCGATTCAAATCGGAAAATAGTCGGTCAGTCGATGAGCAGAAATTGACATTCCAAGCAAGATCCAGAAGAATCATCCTCTCACTCAAATTATAGGTAATGTACAGGATGGTGTGTCAACAAGGAAGAAAGGTAAAGTGGATTACAAGAAACTTGCATGCATGTCCACACTTGAATTTGATGAAATACATGCTTCATGTTTTGTTTCCACTGTTGAACCTAAAAATGTGCAAGAGGCTCTCAAGGATGAAAGCTGGATAAATGCCATGCAAGAGGAACTAGATCAATTCACAAAAAATGATGTTTGGTATCTAGTTCCTAGACCCACTTCAATAAATGTTATTGGAACTAAATGGATTTTCAAAAACAAAACAAATGAAGTGGGAGAAATAATAAGAAATAAAGCTAGACTTGTAGCTCAAGGGTAAACACAGGTTGAGGGGGTGGATTTTGATGAAACCTTTACGCCTGTAGCCCGCATTGAGTCTATTCGTCTGCTTCTTACGATTGCTGATAAGCTTATTATTTTCTATTATTTTCATAAATTTTTCAGAATTTTATAGGTTATTTTGAGCTTTGATTGATAATTAATTGCATTTGAGAGCCTATTTTTATGTACTTTTATACTTCATGTAGGTATCTCAAAGATATTTGAGGTTGTATGGCTCAATACGCGCAAATCGAGGACATCCCGGGCTCCAATGTTAAGTTTGGGCATTTTTTGTTAAGTTTCGTTAAGAGTTTCTATGTGCAGAAGGCTATGAGAGAGCAGAGAAGTAACTTGAAGCAATCGAGGACTAAATTGCAAAGCTGGGGCATAGGATCTTGGCCAATTTGAAATCCGTGGCTCGGCTCAAGTCGAGGAATGCGAGGGAGGCCGGGCAAATTCATGAAACCGCATTTCATTAATGCTTGTCAAGTTTCGGCGAAGGAGCGGCCACGCGTCGCCGGTTCTGGTGATGACCAGCGTGTTCTTCATGCAGGTCGGATCAGGCCGCCTCATGATCCTTTCTTGCCCCATCCGGCCCACCATCCACCTTCCAAATCCGGCCCATTCCTCTCACAAACTCCACCCCACTTTCGGCTGGGCGACCCGCGTGACTCTCTGGTTCAACCACGACCTGCAGCGACCGAGCCTTCCCTTCTTTCTTGCCCCTTTTTGCCCCTAAATTTATTTGAACTTCCTAAATTACCCCCTTAGTGCCCTAAGCTGCCTTGGAGATTCAGGGAGCTCAATTTTCGTGCAGACTTGGGCAGACAACAGTGAAGTGAAGGGCTTGAACAGGAAGCAGTGAAGAGGCTGGAACAAAGAGATTGAAGGAAAAAATGGGGAGCATAGAGAGAGAGATTTCAGCCACATTTTCATCTTGCAATTTTTCATCTTCTCTCCATTGTCCCTCCATTGTTGCTCAAGCCAAGGCTAGGACTTCAATCATCTTCTTCATTGTAAAGTATTGTGCACTTTAATTTTTATTCTCATTTAATGCCAATATTTTTCATTGAGGATTTGATTTATTTCCTTAGCATCATGAGCTAAATTAATTGCCTAGAGTTTTGATATATATATATTGGCTTGGATGTTGTGATTTAAATTTGGGGCTTTGTTATTAATTTCTATTCACTTGTTTTTGGGTATTATGTTGTGTTCTTAATGCTTGTAATGATTTGATCACCCATTACATGATTTTAAAAATTGTTTAGTGCATGAAAGTGACTTGATAATTTTGGAAAATATAACATAGTTGTTTTGAGTTGGGTTAATCAAAGTTATTAATCCTCTTTAAAATAGTCAATTGGGGTTTTGAGTTTGGGCGATTAATTGGATAAATTCATGCGTGGCAGCTTAGTGAATTTATACCGATTAATTAGCTGCCCGTTATCTGGTTTAAAAAGCCCTTAACGGTGATTTTTGAATCCCCGACTTCCAAAAATAGAATAGTTTTAATAGCAACCCCTTATTAAATCACAACGGAAGAGCCAATTGAAAATCAAAACCCTAGATCCTCTCTCATTGAAGCCAACCTCAATTTATTATTGCTTTATTTAAATTCTTGTTTTAGCTTAATTAATTAGTTAATTCTCTTAAACTCGATAGTCTAAATATAGTTGAAATTGCAACATACTTGGTACTCATTAAAAACAACCAAATTGCTTCCTCGTGGGATCGACACTCTACTTACCACTTTATTACTTGTTTGGCGATTGGGTAATCTTGAGTGTTGCGTTCGCTAGCGACCAACAATTGCATGTTTTTCTTGACATAACTCTTCAACAAATGGATGTGAAGAGTGCATTCTTAAATTGAATTCTTGAAGAAAAAAAGTTTTCGTTGAGCTTGACATTAAAGGGTTTGAGGACCCCCGTAAACCCAATCATGTGTTTAAATTGAAAAAGGCTACGTATGGCCTCAAACAAGCACCTAGAGCTTGGTATGGTAGGCTTACGGATCACCTTTTACAAAGTGGGTTTAGAAGGGGAGAGGTGGATAAAACACTTGTTTATTCAAAAACAAGATAAACATATTTTGATTGCTCAAATTTATGTTGATGATATTGTGTTTGGATCCACCTCCAAATCCTGGAAAAAAGAGTTTATTGCATGACTTCCACATTTGAAGAAATGAGCATGGTAGGGGAGTTAACCTATTTTTAGGAATTCGAGATCAAACAATCACATGAAAGGATGTTCATATCTCAAGCCAAGTATTCTCAAACTTGGTGAAGAAATTTGATCTTGAGAATGGAAAACATAAAGAAAACCCCCATGGATTTCCCTCAGATAAACTTAATAGAGATGAAAATACGAAAGTGACCCCACCTTATATAGAAGTATGATTGGAAGTGCATTGTATTTAGCGCCACGGTCCGAGATATCATGTACGGTGTGTGTTTGTGTGCGAGGTATTAAGCAAACCCCAAAGTTTCTCACTTGAAAGGCTGTAAAAGAATAATTCGATATGTTGGTGAGACCTTTAGCATGGGTTTGTGGTATACTAAACACCAAACACGAATCTTGTTGGATTTAGTGATCTTGTTGAGGTGGCCGGTGTTGATGACATGAGAAGTACATCGGTGGATGTTTTATCTAGGAAACAATCGATTTCATGGTTTAGCAAGAAACAAAATTGTGTAGCCCTATCAGCAATTTGAATCGAATATAGCTGCGGTAGTGGATGTACACAACTTTGTGGATGAAACAAATGATCAAAGATTATGGTTTGCACGATGATATCTTAACCATGTATTGTGACAACACAAGTGCGATAAGCATTGCTAAAAATCTGTTCAACACTCGAGAACAAAGCACGTAGATATAAGACACCATTTATTAGAGACTTAGTTGAACAAGGCATTGTTTGCATTGAACATGTGGAGCAGAGAAAACCAATTGGCTAATATTTACTAAGAGTCTAGATTTTGAGAGATTCATAAATCTTAGGAAATCTCTCGGTATGTGTGCCATGTAATTCCTCACTTAAATTTTTTTTAATAGGCATATTGCATTGTACTTTAGGGGCACACTAGTTTCACTCTGTATGTTTAGTACCTTGTTTGATTGTCTTGGTGATACATTCAAAATATATTGTGATCTTATTGCTCCAATTCTTCTCACCATCTCCCATGAAGTTGTACTAGAATTGAAAAATTTTCTTTTAAACCACAAAGGAAAAGAGCTACCTTTTGAAATTTTAGGATCTGCAAATTTATTAATCGATGTACTATGAAGTTTAGACTTGCTATGGGTTGATCTTGGGACTATTGACTCCTTTTTAATTGACAAAGTGTGAAAGCTACCTAACGGAAAAGAGCTACCTATGAACAAGGTTGTGGCATCTTTCTTTTGGGACT
>CM028380.1:7797562-7846954 GCA_013146195.2 Codonopsis lanceolata
TTGTTGGTGTGATCGACAAATATGACATTTTTGGTTGGGCTGCATATATGGGAGTCGGAGTTGCAAGATAACTACATTTGGGCGCTTGGTATCTTGAAAGCTTTGATGAATCAATCCTCCTTGCCAGCTGTGATAATGGGCGGAGATCTTGCGTTAATGAATGCAATTGAGGTACTTTTCCTACCTCCCAACATTTACTTTGTCGATGGCATATCACCAAAACATCATTGAATTGTAAAAATACTTTTCGCACAAAAGTGCAATGGGATCAATTACTATCTGTTGGAATTTTTGGTGGATGCAAAAAATGAGCACATATATGAAGAATACGAAGAGATTTCGGATGGATTTTATTGATTATCTGCTGCGGTTGATGCGCCATGAAGCAATGGATCGGCCGTACAAGGAAGGTTTGTGTCGGTTTGGACGAATAATGTAATGCGCTTGCGACAACAACCAACAAGCAGTATTTTGTTTTCAACATTTCATTGTTTTCCATAAAATTTTCATGTAATAGAAATATTAATTGTATCTTATTTTAGGGTGGAGAGTCAGCGTGCGGCTTTAAAAAGGCAGTTGAAATCAAGTCAAGGTGACTTTGAGACATGTTGGAGGCAGTTGCACACCTGATTGAGACATCTCACATTGCAATCAAAGGTGTCATTCACGAAAAACCTTCTGATCGTTCTTCAGAAATACAAATCGGTTATATTTCAACAACCGAGGTTTGGTGTCTACTCATGCATTGAGTCGATATACAATGAGATGACTAATATACACGAAGATGGTTATATAGACCCGTTGTTGTGTGGTTGTGTACTTGAAAAAGCGTCGACGCCTTGTCGTCATAAATTCTTGAGTATATAAGAAATGTATCCAATTCCCTTGATCGGGTTGATTCATTTGGAGGAAATTAGATATGTTACCTACTCACGAGAATGTTGAAGTTTCGGTGGAAATTTGGATATGGACAATCGATTCATATGCGTATGATGAGATTAGTGAATATTATGAAGCGCGCTCGAGGCTGAAAAGTTGTTAATCATTAAAAGAATGATGGAGGTGAAAGGCGAGAACAAACTCCTTGATTGTTCCACGGGATGAAGTGCTTTTCGTGGTCGTTCGAAACTGCGAAGGTAAAAAGATAAATCAACCAAGCGTGATCCGAGTTTGTTTGAGCATGTGGAGTCGATGATAGATAGGCTGCTCCCTTTGTGATCAAGGATTGTTATACGAGGTTGGTTCATCGCGACAACCTCCACGTTCACTTCTGGGTTGCCCGACTTAACGAAAGATTCAAAGATTCGATCTTCTTATTTCTTCTTATATTTCAAGAATTGCTATATAAGGTTTGCTAATGCGTGGAAATTACTATATATTATCGACAACTTTTTGTATAGTGAATCAGCGTAGGCTCGGCTAGAGTTGTTGGTAGTAGTTCGATAGTATACATTTGGAGTAGTTCGATTGTATTATATTAAAAACATGTATTTGAGCGTCCCATTTAAATTATGTATGATATTAAATCAATGCTTAACTTTTTATGTTGCTATGAAATGTCTATGTTATACAAAGTCTGATAAGAAAATAACATGAAAACCAAGCTACACAAAAGCATAGTCTACTATACAAAGTTTGCTAAAAATTTCATTACCACAAAAAATACTAAAACCTATTTTACAATTCATAACATTAAAAAAACATAAACATAGTCCACATCACTATTCCCTCTATGAGGCGGTCCCGTGTCATCAATTTGGGCCAGATTGATAGCTGTGTGCACTCTATCAAGCAATGAGCCCAAGTCACATATGGTATAGATCGGTCACCGGATCTCGGCTTGTGGGATCAATCATAGTCCTCATGACTCCCGATATCGTCATCGAATTCGGGTCGGCATCGGTCGTAGTGGTGTTAACGTATGCGGATCTTCTACCACGGGGTTGTGCGACTACATGTGAGCGCTCCGTACCGGTCTAAATAACCCGGAAGCACAATCACGTAGGAGGCACGCTGCCGAGCCGTTCTTTAGATAGGAGATGGCTATCGGCGTCGGCCGGTACCCGGCAAAACCTAGCCACGCAATCTGAGGCCTTCGAGTTATCTCGAGGGCCACGGTTGGAACAATGGCTGTCCTCGGAATCGTTTGCACATGCCCGAGGCGTCGAGAAGGACTATGCGGATGGTATGGCTCGACAACATAGCCCATCTGTATGCATCCTAGATGCGTGGCAATCGATGCCATGAAATAGGTCCACGACCTTCTTGTCGTAAGGAAGCCGGTCAACCTAAAACAATAGACCAACAAAAAGTCAAAAACTTTCAATACGAAACCTAATATTAAAAAGTTGTTGAAATTGATGAAAAATACGTATACTCACGTCACGGCTCGGCCGATCTATCTAATTGCTCACGTGATGCTAATAAGCGGTCGGTGTGTAGTCCACGATTCCCTTGCGGGATCCACTGCGTGCGTGCAAGCGTATCTAGACTTGTAATCAACATTATGTGGTGGCCTCGAGATATGGAAGCGCAAGTAGATCACGCCTAAAAGCAATACAATATACATTTTTAAAGACTAAAGTATCAAATAAAACATTTTAACTTTAATAGTAAATACACAACATAAAACTATAGAATAATTATAATTATTACCTCAAGTAATGCCATGGAACCAGTATACGCCGTGTTATACCTAGATGCTTGTCCTAGTCTATAAATATGCAAGGGTGGCGGTTCCCAGCGCATAAGTATCTAGATTTTGAAGATCCTCGAAGCCCTCTAAGTATGCAATAGGTACACGGGTCCTGCTCTTATCGGCAAATATCGTGCAACCCAAGATCAATAAGTATGCCCTCACGGCAACCCACCCTAAACTCATCCTCGGGCGTGACATCATCATTAAACCTCACACGTAGCCACTCGGTGTCACAGAAGCCCCCTCTTATTTCCCGTACCTAAAAACCTCCTCAGTGACACTCCTAACATCTCACTCACATATGAGGCATCAACATCCCACAAGCTAATGGATCACCTGATAGGAAGGCAGAGCGAGACAAAACACATCGTTTAAACTAATGGTCATCTCCAGAAAGGCATATGGAAAGTGTTAGTCTCGGATGCCATCGTTCCTGGCGAGAAACTAAGACCTTGTTCACATCGGCATAGCATACATGCCTTAGTCTACTAAGCGCTTGCCCGACCATATCCAGAAATACCCTCGAATCTTCGCCATTATGAATGACCCAATTAAGCAACTTACGTATTGTGATTGTGGCATTTTAGAATACCACGCTCTTCTTTACCGGCCCAAATATATGCATTACGTGTGACTCATATGAAGTCGGCAACGATGTATCACGTGGACCACCGGAAATCGAGCTCAATCGAGGCTCGTAAGTGCTGGCTTGCCCTGCCTCGGCGAAATGGCTCATCATCTTGCTCAAAAGTCTGTGGAAAGTGCGCGCCCATGCTCATGCTCAAAAGTCCGCCCACTTGCACTGAGGCTCAAAAGTGCGCCTTGCCCATCTGAGGCTCAAAAGTATGCCCACCTATGCTCATACTCAAAGTACGCCTTGCCCAATCGAGGCTCAAAAGTATGCCCCTGCCCAATCGAGGCTCAAAAGTGCCTTGCCCAATCGAGGCTCAAAAGTCTGCCGCTGCCCAATCTGAGGCTCAAAACTCTGGCCCTGCCCAATTTGAGGCTCAAAAGTCTGCCCCTGCCCATGCTCATCTTCCTGCCCCTACCCATGCTCATGTTCTTGTTGGCGTGCTCGTTCCATTTCTTTCCTAGCAGATCTGAGTCACCTTTTTCCTTGTATAAACGTTTCTAAACACTTTTCACTGTAAACACCAAACAAAATAAATCATAATTAACGTTATAGTACCAATAAAACAAAATCAAAGTGCGAAAAGTGTGCCCAATCGAGTTTCGGCCGATGTGAGATGAACAACCCATGGGGTACATTCGGCAGTCGGCAGTGAAATGAACAACCCATGGGGAACGTTCGAGTGAGATGAACAACCCATGGGCTGTTCGGCTAGTGTGAGATGAACATACTTCAGATTGTCCGGCCATAGTGAGATGAACGTCCTGTTTAATGTTCGGTCACCTTGAGCTGAACAACCTATGCGGTGTTCGACCACCTTGAGATGAACAGCCTATTGACTGTTCATCTAACCAGGTCCGAACAGCGTGATTTTTGCCAGTCCACCGAAATTCAATTTTTTTTATATTTTTTAAAGAAAATTCAACACAAATGCATGCATTTCATACATTTGATAGTGGCTGAGATAATGTAGAAGAGGATGAAAAATTATACCAATAGATGAAGACATTGTTGATGACTTTCAAAACGTGAAAGAATCAAATTCCTTTGCACACAATGTTGATGATGATGTTGTTGATGTTTCTTTGTTGTTGTTGGTAGAGTTGGTGGTGAGATAATGGTTGGATTTTTTGAATTTTTTAGTTTGCGCGCATAGGGAGGAATTCGGCGTCTGCGGCGTGAATGGAGCACGGCTGGGTGTAGAGAAAGAAGGGTAAGTAGGTAATTAATTTTGTTGGTGATTATTAATTAGGTTGGTTGGGGAAAAGGGTATAATAGGTTTTTAGCTGGGGTGTAGAGAAAGAAGTGAGAATGAAGTGGGGTGTAGAGAATAATGGGGTGTAGAGCTATGTTTTTGGGGTGTGAATATCCCCACCCTTTATATATTTTTATAGTCCCTCTAAAGAAATTATTGAACCACTGGATCTGTAGAAGACTACGTGTGTACCGAAGTTTGCTGATATACGAAGCTTTGCAAGGTTGCTAGTGCACAACAAAAGTCTACTGATCCAAAACTTGTGTTGCACAGGTTTCGTCCCTTCCAATGTGTTGGGCACAATTTTCTTAAAACAAATTCCTCATGTAAGTGTTTGGAAGCTAGTATGGACGTTCCTTTTCTAGAATACAACAGAGAAGCAGGAAATCTTTGCACTTTTTGGTGAATTGAACTTGTGCTCGAACTCTATCACCAACAAGTTTGTCTGAACTTGTGGAAATGACTCTGTGTAACTTTATATAGAGAAATTTAATCAGACCGATATTTGCACCCCCGCGCGGGCACGTGCAAGAGAGAGAGAGAGAGAGAGAGAGAGAGAGAGAGTTTATACTCTAAATTTGCCTAAATGACTTTGTTTATATAGGCAAATTCGGGAAATTTTTGCACTTAAGATTCTAGCTAGCGAATTGAACTCGAGCTCTACACCAAGAAGTTTTGAACTTGTGGAAATGACTCTATTATAGGTAAATTTGGTTTGACATTTGTGTCAGACCGTGATTTGCACCCATGCGGGAATGTGCGAGAGAGATCTAAACAAGCTTATGCCATAAACATAAAAGCTTGTATTTAAATCATTCAAACTTTTGTTATTTGTTTTAATGCGAGACAAAACCACTTATAACAACCCACTTTTATTATCCATAACTTATTCATCCAACTACCAAATTAGAAAAATAAATATATAATTTTGATATTTTCACGGAATATAACACATTTTTATAATTATCCTTGTCATTATAAAAATGATTTGTAAAAAAATTTGTGCCTCAAGTTATAGAATTTCGTTCTTAAAAACACATTTTTTCCAAAAGTTCCCACAAAATAAGCGAAGGTAACAATTTATGAGTTGGAGCTAAGAACTAGGGGTGTGCACGGGCCATAAGCCTACGGGCATTGGCAATGCCTAGTATGAGCCCATCAAGCAGCGGACATTAGATTTAAAAGCCCAGTACTATTGATCAGCTCACGGGCATTAGTGGACGGGTTTCAAACGGGCATTGGGCAGGCACGAGCTTCAGCCCATTTGTTTATGTTTTAAAATAATTTTGGAATAATTACAAGCCGGTACATTTTTAAAACATCTTTTCAAATCAATCCAGCCATTTTTTAGACATATCTTTTAGATACAATTTTGAGATAAAAATACATCACTACCCCCAATTAACATATCAATCGTCTTCCCCCAATTAAGGTACCGGATTCCAAACGTTACTTATTTGCTCTTTCTCTCGCTCTCAACTTCAATTTATCTCTATAGTCTTAATATACCCTTTCCATTTACAATCAAAATCTTAAATCTACAGGAAATTAATCCCCAAATTCACCGGTTACTATTCCGATCAAAATCATCCAAATTGTGGGTAGAAGTATCAAAGTGGGAGATCGAGATGTGTTTGGTGTTTGTGTGCGATAAATACGAGAGGGTGGTGGGGAGACAACTTCAACCCCGCTAGCCTGGAGCAGAGAGATGGAGATGGGTAAGAGATGGTGGGAGAAGACGGAGAGGCGATCTTCATCAATGGAGGAGGACGCTGATGGGCAGATTACAGAGGGCGGATAGGGTGTACAGCGGCTTCAATGGATGAGGGAAGAGAGAGATATCAGGGGGGCCAGATCTATAGCCGGAGAAGATTGAGTGATGGAAGATGGTTGGGGTTTTGTTGTTGGGCCGGTTATGGAGATTAACGGTTTTGCTGGAACTTGTTGATGGGGCCAACATGCTTTATACCCGTTGAAGATCCTGAGCTCATCTCTAAGCAACAACTCATTGCAAGAATAGTTGGAGGTCTTGGTGGCGGCGAGGAAGAAGTATCTTTGGCGAACTGAAATCACTGGCTGGCGAGGGAACTTGCTACAGATAACTCAGACCACGAAACAGGTAACTTTCATGGAATTTCAGTGTGGAAGTATAAATTTAGACAGAGGAAATGAAATAATCGGTTATGAAAGTTTTGAGCATCACTTTGTGGTTTTATTGTTGATTCTTAACAGATGGTTACAAGGTTTGGAATGTCTGAGATTGGACCATGGTCGTTGACTGATCCAGCCACACAAAGCAGTGATATGGTTCTCGATGTTTTGTTTTGTGTATTAATCGATTTGAATGTATGAATTAAGTTATTGTGTTTGATGTTATGAATAATTGGTAGGTAATTTGAGGAGACTGAGATGATGATTGAACATTGTTTCCCTATTGGTTTGATTGCCGAAATGATGGCAACAATTTGTATTAGCTCTATATGATCACCCTCTCTGAATTTCCTCATTTGATTTTTGATGATTTAAACCGTAGTTTTTAGAAATTAAATTTTATCTTGTTAAATTGGTTATTGAATGAAGTGATGAACAATAGATTACTTATTGGTTTGATTGCCAGTATGATGGCAAACTTGTTATCTGCTGGCTGCCTCTTCTGAATCTGATACAGAGGGTTTTCAAATTGTTTATCCTTTATCCTTTTTTATGAACTGTATAGTCTGTATTGCCAGATCGCCGGCGAATGAAGCGAATTTTTTGGTTTTGAGTTTTGATTTTAAATTTTGAAGGTTCTGATGCCAGGCATCAGGTTGATTTCTGATGCCTGGCATTAGGTTGATTCTGATGCCTGACATCAGGTTGATTTTTGGCATCAGGTTGATTTCTGATGCCTGGCATCAGGTTGATTTCTGATGTCTGACATCAGGTTGATTTATGATGTCTGGCATCAGGTTGATTTTGGCATCAGGTTGATTTCTGATGCCTGGCATCAGATTAATTTTGGCATCAGGTTGATTTCCGATGCCTGCCATCAGATTGATTTTTTGGCATCAGAGTTTTCATTAATGACATTTTTTTCATTTGGCAAGCAATTTGTAGTTACATGAAATGTCTAAAAAATTGATGGTTCTAGATGAAAACATGTTTTCAAAATTGTACCCACTTGAAATTCCCCCAATAATTTTTTTGTTTTCTCATTCAAACTTTGGGCCTCAGCCATCAGCCCATCAATTCATTGGCATGAACTTTTTTTTTTCCAAACTATTATTATTACAAATTTGAAATAAAACACACAGTTGAAGTGGAAGAAAATGAAGAGAAACAACTAAGTTCAAATATAAGCGATCAAAAAAAAAAATGAAGAAGGCGTTGGATGTGTGAGATGAGATTCTCGAGAACGACTTGAGAGTCAGAACATCGTTGGGCCGTCGACGGATGTTTTCCAAGAAGATGAAGAAGACAAATTGCCACACCTTAGTAATAATACATCGATACTGATGTACAAATTCAAATTGCAATCTTGCATGAGAATAAAATATCAATACATGATTGAGTAATTAATTATTAAAATAATAGGGTTTGACTTTTAGGTTTTTATTTTTAGCAATAGCTTTATCAGTTTAGACATATTATATAATTACTATATTTATATATATTATAATTTATAACTTATAGTCTTATAATATATAAATATAGTAGTAGTATAATACACATAAATTAAATATATAGGATTTGATCAAACACCTATAATTACAAAAATTTTAAAAAAGTTATCATAGAAGAGGACGGGCCGGGTTAGGCATAACGGGCAGGGAGCAGCTGAAGGCCCAGTAGAGTCCGAAACCGTGGGCATTTGACTCATTTGAAGCCCATCACTATGTATAGCCCATGGGCACGGGCTCCATGGGCCGGGAACTAACGGGTTTTAACGGATTTGATGGGCATTGACGGGCTCTGCTCACCCCCTACTAAGAACCTCGAGCTTAATACCAAGACTCCCAACCTATAAAGCCTAATTAATAGGGGTCAAGCCCTAAAGCAAAGTTATGAAATCTCCAAAGGCCTTCAGTTTCTTCTTTTGTTCGTAAAACAATATCTTGTAGGGCTTGTTTTATAGTTTGGAAAAGGATAAGTAGTATTATTAATCTCAGTACTATTAATGTCCTCGCTATTAATCATCACTTGTGAAGGTTTATAACTCAATATATACCAATCAAGTTCGTTATCTAAAGGATATTAATCATACCTTGTGCGAACTTGAACTTTGAGCGAAGCGGAAGACATTCTACTTGAGCTACGATCTTCGTATGTCACAGTCAACAATCATGCAAGTCTCTCTCGTCGGATTGATATCACGTAGAACGAATATCAATATTGGTTCACACCGCAAATCCAAGCCTCTTGATGGTTAGGCTAGAGGGAGTATTTTGTGAGATATAATATATGAGAGAAAGAGAGAGGGGGGCGGCCAAAGAACACGTCTTCTTCTAGGCGTGCAATCTGTTAGAGATTTATCCCTTTAGTTGTCATATTTATATTATTACCAAAACCCCTATTTCTTGTAGGTTAAGTTAAGTCAATCCCGAACCCCTTTGGATTAGGAAACTAATTAACCTTTAATAATATAAATACATTTTATGTGAGCAGAAGTAAATAATCGGGCCACAAGTCCAATTGCTAACAACTTGTATATTGAAAATAGTTTTGAAATAAAAAAAAATGTTAATTTCAAATTTTTTTAGTTAGGACACTATTAATATCACCCTCTCCCTTATTATTAATAGTGAGAAGATAATGACTTTATCCAAACAACTCGTATTATTAGTTCTGACTACTTATTGTACACCAAATATCAGACAACTTACCTTATTAATCATATCTAGCCTTAATAATGTCTACCAAATGGAACCCTAGTTTATTACAATTACAAATACTTAAATGGTCAAGGAGCTTTATGAATAGACAGCCTACATATAAAATCCACTTGAGCAAGTAGAACGATGAACAGAAGCATACCATTATTATGATATTATATAGTTTGATGTATATATCCAAAACTCCAAATACATTTTCTCTAAATTATATTTACTTCACTTTATTTATTAAATAGATACTAGGCATAATATATATATATATATATATATATATATATATATATATATATATATATATATATATATATATATATATATGAAAGTAAAAGTAATATAAATAAAGTGAGACCCATAAAAATGTTGTTGAGAATTTTTTTTATAGTGGATAAAGGTTTTTGGTTTTTGAGGTGGAAATGATATGGCACGTGGGAGCCACAAAAAAGCCAAAAATAAAAAAAAGTCATCCACCATCGTGGATGCTCTTAAAACAAATTCATCACTTCCAATGTATTAGACACAATTTTCTTAAAAATTATATAAATAAGACCGTGATTTTGTTTATATATGCAAATTCTGGAAATCTTGGCACTTAAGAATGACAAATTGAACTTGTGCTTGAACTCAATCACGAACAAAATTCGTCTGAACTTGAGGAAATGACTTTGTTTATATAGGCAAATTTAATCGGACCGTGATTTGCACCGCCTTGTGGGCGCGTGCGAGAGAGAACTTATGCTCAAAATTTTTCCTAAATGACATTGTTTATATAGGCAAATTTGGGAAATATTTGCACTTAAGATTCCGACGAATTGAACTTGAAATGACTTTTTAAAAATATGTATAGCCAAATTCGGGAAACCATTGCATTTAAAGATTCCGACGAATTGAACTCGAAATGTCTTTGTTTATATATAGCTAATTTGGGAAATCTTTGCACTTAAGATTCTGACGAATTGAACTTGTGTTAGAGCTTTATCACCAAGTTCATCAGAACTTGTGGAAATGACTGTTTATATAGAAAAATTTAATTGAACCGTGATTTGCACCTCCTTGCAGGCACTTGCGAGAGAGAGCTTATACTCTAAATTTACCACAAATGACTTTGTTTATATAGGCAAATTCGGGAAATCTTTGCACTTAAGATTCTGGCGAATTGAACTTGTGCTCGAACTCTATCATCAACAAGTTCGTCTGAACTTGTGGATTGACTCTGTTTATATAGGAAAATTTAATCGGACAGTAATTTGCACCCTCTTGAGGGCGCGTGCGAGAGAGAGAGAGAGACAACCCATACTCTAAATTTTCCTAAATGACTTTGTTTATATGGGTGGATTCAGGTAATCTTTGCACTTAAGATTCCAATGAATTGAACTCGAAATGACTTTGTTTATATAGGCAAATTCGGGAAATCTTTGCACTTAAGATTCTGGCAAATTGAACTTGTGCTTGAACTCAATCACCAACATGTTCGTCTGAACTTGAAAAATTTATATTGGCAAATTTAATCAGACCATGATTTGCACCTCCTTGTGGGTGCGTGCCTATATTCCTTAAATTTGCCTAAATCGCTGTTTATATATGCATATTCGGGAAATCTTTGCACTTAAGTTTCCGACGAATGAACTCAAACTCTACACCAAAAAGTTTTGAACTTGTGGAAATAACTTTGTTTATATAGGTAAATTTGGTTTAACATTCGTGTCATCATGACGCACTCCTACATGAGTTTGGTAGCCCGAAGGCTATTCGGACCGTGATTTGCACTCCCCTGCGGGCGCGTGTGAGAGAGAGCCTCAACTCTAAATTTGCCTAAATGACTTTGTTTATATAGGAAAATGTGGGAAATCATTGCACTTAAACGAATTGAGCTTGTGCTCGAACACCATCACCAACAAGTTTGTCAGAACTTGTGGAAATAACTGTTTATATAGGCAAATTTAATCAGACCGTGATTTGCACCCCCTTTGCTGGCACGTGCGAGAGACCTACACTCTAAATTTGCCTAAATGACTTTGTTTATATAGGCAAATTCGGGAAATCTTTGCACTTAATATTTCGAAGAATTGAACTCGAACACTACACCAACAAGTTTTGAACTTGTGGAAATAACTTTGTTTATATAGGTAAATTTGATTTAACATTCGTGTTCGTGGGACGCACTCACACATGAGTTCGGTATCCCGAACGCTAATCGGACCGTGATTTGCACACACCCCTTGCGGGTGTCTACGAGAGAAAGCCTAAATTCTAAACAAGCTTACCCCATATGCATAATAAGTTTGTATTTATACCACTCACGCTTTTGTTATTTTTCCAATGTCAGACAAAACCACTTCCAACACCCCACTTTAATCATCCATAACTTATTCATATAAATACCAATTTGAACAAATAAATTTATGATTTCAATATTCTCACGGAGTAGAACATATTTTCACAATTATCTTTGTCATTATACAAATAACTCAAGTTGCATAATTTTTTTTTTCATAAAAACACATTTTTTCCAAAAGTTCCGACAAAATAAGCAAGTAACAATTTATTAGTCGGAACAAAGAACCTCAAGGTTAATACCAAGACTCCCAACCTGTAAAGCCTAATTAATAGGGTCAAGCCCTAAAGGAAAGTTATGAAATCTCCAAAGGCCTTCAGCCTCTTCTTTTGTTCCTAAAACAATTTTAGGGTTTCTTTTATGTGTGTGTTTTGTAGGTAATCTCGAGACTCGAGAGTTCCCCAGCCCGATTTTCGATCCGCATCTAAAGTAGTTATGATCTTGTAGTCTAATACAATTACAAAAACTTAAATGGTCAAGTAGCTTAATAAAAAGACTTAGTCTACATATATAATCCACTTGAGCAAGAAGAACGATGAATCAAGAAGCATACCATTAGTATGATAGTCATTCTAGTTTGATGTATATGTCCAAATACATTTTCTTATCGATAATTTAATTATATTTCTTCAATCCGGTTGTGTTTGGTAGCCAGCGATATAACATAGATGTAAACTGTTTCTACAATATACTTCAATAAAAAAGAGTTTTCTCCGTTTCAGACTAAAAATCCGCTGTACTATTTTGGGACATTAAATGCTCTTTTTGAATGGAAGGGAGGGAGTATTTTTTACCGACCACCTATGGACTTTGCCTGGTATGCGGCACTGCTACTTTTAGCAGCCATAATAGCCAGCTTCTTCGTATTTTCAGTTGCTATTACTAGTATAATTCAAGTAGACAAGTGGTTGGATTCCAATTTAATAATCAAGGTAAAAACTTAGGTAAAATAATCTCACGGTTATTTTATGTAAGACGGATCTCATTGATCCGACTCATCATGTGTTGGTGGGTTAAATTGTGAGAGAATAAGATACCATTTTACGAAAGACATCTTACAAGAAACTTAATTAATAATTAAAATGCATGGTTGGAACAAATATTGTACACACAGTCAGATTGAGATGCCGGCCTATGGCACTCGCATCAACTACTTTTATTTACGGTTCTTAAATCCGTGTGGGAGTTTATCAGAAGTGTTATGCTATGTATCATTTGTTTTTTCTTTGACCTGATATATATATATATATATATATATATATATATATATATCATATATGTATGATTGGAACAAATATAGCAAGTATATCGGTTCAAGTGGAAAACGTGCTCTGATTTCTCATTTCTGATATTATTATTTTTCATTTTGTAACTTTGATCTTTTCCCAAGATTTACTATTCATAGAAAAGCCACGCTTGAGAACCTGTCCAACATCGTCGTTGACTGAAAAGCCCAACTCATCCTAGTATGAGTTTTCTTTAAGGCATAAACCCTCGAACCGTGGTGGAAGATTCTCTCTTGCTGCCCCTACCCTAGTTTTTATTTGTATTTGTTATAGACAAATCATTGGAAAGTACTGAATTCATATGATCTATGCATTAATAGTTTATATATAAGATGGTGTTAGGGATAGGGGCTACATGATATACATACAAAGCTTACTTGCATTTTCAATCTCCACAAATTAAGAGATCTTCTCATCACTCTTCTTTCAGTTAATTTTTCTCCTAGCATGGCCATCAGAAGTGTCTCATTCACTCTTACTCTTAATTCAGCCAATAATCTCCCTGATGTACGCAACTTTGGCAGTATGAAAGTTTACACAAAGATTTCAGTGCGTGACATAGCCGGAACTGAAGTTCAAACATCAACCGACAAGCTCAATGGCACGAACCCCAAGTGGAACAGTACTCTCCAAACATATTGGGTATCGCAGTCATCTCTCCGAGAGGGTCCAAGTGTCATACTTTATGTCAAGTTATATTGTCAGAGGACCTTAGGTGACAGATACGTTGGCCAGGTGGAGATAAATTTGAAGAAACTCTTTGAAGGTTCGGTTAGTGACACGGTTAATATGACTGTTATGGTTGATGATTCTCAAACTACCCAAGGGACAATAGAATTTTCCTACAGTTTCGGGAATTTGGAGACCAATGAGGCTAAGAATAAGGAAAAATCTTTCTTAGGAGTTGTTTTTAAGCGAACAATTTCGTTAGGAGTTAAGATAGCCGTGCCCGTGATAGTAGTAGCGTTAAGTGCTTAATTAAATCACGAGCAATGTTAGGATTACTCTCATTTTACACCAAAATATGGATACATTATGATGTAGCACACTTTTATTGATTGGATATTTTATGGGTCCCAGCACTTCAGCCAATAAAAATATGTTACATCATAAAAATACCCATATTTTGATGTAAAATAAAAATAACTCAACATTACCCTTAAATTAATCAACTAAGAATAATGCTTATACATATTCTGTTAGTATAGCAATCCTAGTAATTTGTCAGTTGATATTTGTTTTACTTGTAATAAATGTTTCAGTTTAACATATGTACCTTGGGGTGCTACATTTGATCGATTAATAGTTTGATAATAGCAATTCTTCACTTTATTTTTATTTGCTAGTGGTCAATCTAGTTAAGTTCTTATAAAAACTGAATTTATCGTATTTTAGTTTATTGGATTTCATTACCTCTACACTTTTGTACTAGTTTTTAATTAATGTCCTCGTACCAACGGATCAAGTTATGGTAATTAGTTTTTAGGGGTAAATTAAGGTTGGTTCACTTTTCCAAGTTATAAATTATAATCCATGCAGTCTCGTGTGTATATTTTTTATTTCAATCGGAAAAAGATAATTTTTGGAGCAAAAAAACTACGATACCCTTAATGACTTTGAAATGTGCTACGGATCACTCACTTAAATACACCTCGATACATCAATTTAAATTGAATCAATTTTAATTACCTAATCCAATTTTACATCACTATGCATCAATTTTAATAACCTAATCCAAATTTGCATCGCGATGAAAAAATTATTACGGAAATAGACCTCCATCTACCTTCTTTTCACTATACAATCAACAAATGATTCAAATTTAAATGCATCTTTCATGCATCTCAAATCTAAATAGATACACTACGATTCAAAAATAATGAAATTGTGATTCAAAATTGATGCATCCATATTAAAAGAGGTGTCAAATAACGAAAAAAATTTCATTTTATCGAATAGTTTAATTACATGCATAGCAACACAATACATAAAAGTAAATCTATTTTGAATCACACAAACAAAATGATGAAGAAGAAGAACAACACCACCACCACCAATAACATGATATGAATAAGTAAAAGAATGGAAAGTTAGGGTGATGAACAAACTGTTAGTAGTAACCACCGTTCTTTTTGACCACCCAACTCCCTACTCTTTTTGTTCTTCATATTTTTTTGTATCTTCGGGCGAATAAATTCAACGATGATAGATGATGTGCCCGACCCAAACCAGGTCACGAGCAAGGCACGAGCGACCACCACGTGCCAGTCACGAGCTCAATTAGCATGAGACCTACCAACCTAGCGGGCAGAGCTAGTGAAGTATCGAGCAGAACACTACAACTCCCGTCTAAACCTGGCCGAGCACAGGCCTTGCCTATCCGACTAGGGGTCATGCCCGGATCTATCTTTGTCTTCACCAGACCTGCATTATATAGCCGGGCAGAGCCTTGTTCGCTCGGGCAAGCATCGAGCAGGGAACCTCAGAAACTTGCTCTCCAAGACAAGTCAAAGGTTTCCTTATCCGAGCAGGACACCTACCATATCTGCTCCTATATTAACGCGACCAGCCGCCTATCATGGTTGCAATTTAGGGATTTCCTCCTAAATTGACTAGGTAACTATGGAAACCGAATCCCATAAGCATTCTACGTCATAAGGGGCCTATAAATACCCCTTCATAAACCACATTGCAGGTATACACTCTTTCTTGAGCCTTGAACCTTTGTCAAATTCTCTATTAACATTACATTTATCTCACTCTCACGCTGGAGGGGATTTGCGAGGCCAATTCTTGCATTCCTTTATAGGTGTTATTTTGTCTCTTAGACAGGTTAAAGGAAGCAGATCAAGCCCAGATATCATTTACATCAATTGGACGGCCCAAGACTGATTTTTGGTCACATCAATAGAAAAGATGAAGAAGAAGGGAAAAAAAAGAAGAAATATAGAACGTTCTTTGAATTTGAGTATTATAAGAACATTTATTTTGAAAAAGACTTTTTACTGTTGTAAAAAAGTGCAGGGGAGTGGAGCGAATAAATGTTTAAAAAAATGTACCAACCAACAATTTCTCCTGCATATTAGAATTCCAACTTGACGGATAGAAACAAGATTTTACGGGCTCGTTGGATAGAAATGGATAACCATTTCAATTTCAAGATTTTTATTCTTATCTCTAGTTTTCCTCCAAAATAGAGAACGAAAATATGTTTTATAACTATTTATTCTCTCCGTCCCAATTGAGAATTTTTCTATAAGGATCCATTGTATAGTTCACGAGGATATTTGCTAAAGAAGCTTATAAGAATCAACCGTAACTAGGATTCACAAAAGGTCAATGCAGTTCACAATGTAGTTTGTTAGAGAAGCTACACTGGGAAGTGCATTGGACCATTGGTCAGAAAACTTAAAAATAGCGGAAGACTTTCTAATACCATGCAAGAATAAAACACAGAGGTTTACCAAACAGTCTACAAGCCTATGCTTGTAGACCCAACCATATGGTCCAAAAAGATTTCACTAAACAAGATAAATTGTTTTACAAAATAGAATGTGAAATCACTAAACCAAAAACTCTCACAAGACAACAAGTCTTGGAGAGCAAAGCCCACAGAAACAAGGGTACAGAAAACGTGAGATTAAAAAGTCAACATCCTAGAAAATCTAGAAAGACAAACAGCCAGCAGGTCAATGTAGTTCCGGATGAAGCTTCATCCAGAACTGCATTCAAATTTCAGCAACTCAGTTTTTCTGAAAGCTCTTCTTTTCTGCACAGCCTTCTGTTCTGCAAGTATATTCTGTTCTGCACTCTCTCTCATGCCTTGGTGTCTTCTCTGCTTCTGCCCGTGTCCTTATTTATATGAGGAGGAGACCTACAAATTAAGAAACAAACTCCAAGAAATCTAAGGAATTAGGAGTTAGTATTGGTAATCAAATAACCTACCTTAATTCCCTAGATTTTCATACCAAACAAATAAGGACTCTTAGACACGTTTTTAGGAAAGGATTATTGCCAAGATTTTGTGTCCAAAAATACTCCTAAACTTTTGGACCAAGAAAACTAAAATACTATGAATATTTTGTTTCCAAAAATACACCTAAACTTTAGGACCAAGAAAGGTAAAAACAAGACCAAAATAGGTCATGCCTATTTTGCCCTTATAATCTCCCCCTTTGTTGAGCCTTTCTGGTCAAAGAATATGACAAGTATTTTTCCAAATATCCAACACAAACCAGTTTCACCAAAATCTGCATTTGTTAGTATAACTCCCCCTGAATTAGGAGTTAGTATTCAGAGAGTTTTGAATATCAAATTACAAACAAAAGACAGAACATTTAGGTTCAGGTTCTGTTTTTGTTTCTGTTTCTGAAACACCCAATCTTCACTCATCTTAAACCTTATCTTGAGCAGCAGCTTCAGCATCAACACTTGTATTATCTCCCCCTGTTTGACCAGAATGCATGGCAAGCCAAGCAATGTACTGAGCTTCTAAATTCTGAAGCAGGGCAATCTGGTTCTAGATTTGTATAAGCTGGCCTGTAATAAAGGACAAGGACATGGGAATTGTAGCTCCAACAGAGAAGGGAGCAGGGACTGATGTAGGACCAGATGCAGCTACATTGGAAGCTGTATTGGTCAAAGCTGGAGCAGGAACAAAAAATTCAGGCTGTGAAGCAGAAGGTGGAGCAGGTGCATGCATAGCAGATGGAAGATCCATGAGCAGGAGGATAGGGATACACCAAAGGCAGATTCAGAATCCTATCTCCCTTGAATAGTTTTATGGAAATATGAAGGGGATCAAGGATATGGGTCATTCTATTTGAGGCCTTTGGAACTATGCCATGACCAACTATCAGATTATAAATTAGTGAAGGATAGGGAAGGGCTCTTTTGTCTCCTTCTGCTTCAGCAAGGGAAACAACCTTTATAAACACAAAATCACCAAAGTTGAAAGGCAGACCTAAACCTATCTGGTACATGATTCTTGCATGTTCTTCAGTAACAAAATTTGAGTTTGAAGTGGGAGCCCAGTTGGCACAACAAATTTTGTGCATTACAGCATAGAAAGAAGTTAATTTTGAAGTGCTAACTTTGGCCCCTTTACCTGGCCATTTGACAATCAACCCACCACTAAGCTCCTTTACACATATATTCAAATCAGAAGCAAGTCCAACTACACCTACAGCAGGTGTCCCAAAATGCCTATTGATAAGAGATGGTGAGAATTCTACCAACTGATTTCTAACAAAAACTTTTTCAAAACAAGGACCACTAGCAGTCACTATCCTCTTCTAAAGATTAGCATAAAATTCAAAGATAATTTGCCTAACATAGGGAGTAGCAGAGGACAAGGTGGCTAGAAGACCTCTATCAGAATAGAACTGGACCAAATTCTGGGCAGTAAGGTCATCTATAGGTATGGTGCTTTCATCCACAATTTTCCTAGCAGTATTGTATCTTAGTGAAGCAGCAGAGGAAATAAAAATCTCAGAAAAAGGGTTACCTAACCCAGCTCCAGCAGATGCAACATTGAGTGTAGCTTCTCTAGGAACTGCATCAGGAGCTACATTGGAAGTTGCATTGGTCATGGTGGCAGCTTTTCTTCTTGTGAACCTCAAAGGGACCTCTTCACTGTCTTCAGAAGCTTCCTTTTCTACAAAGTCTTGGTTTGAGCTATCATCAAACTCAGATGAGCTTGAAGACTTGGCAGGGCTAAGAGATGGTGAAGGAATGGAAGAAACATTCTTCAAATTTACCAAGTACTTAGCCAAAGTTCTCTGTTCATCAGAGAAACTCATTTATGAGACATTGACTTCAGGTTCAGCAGGTGAATCATCATGGGAGGCTTCTGCATGTGAAGGAGAGTCAGGCTGAAAGACCTCATTTGGAGAAGGGATAGGGTAGCCTTCATTAGCAGCCTCTAGGGGAGTAGGATCAGTGGACCTGCTTCCAATGTTGTGTGCAGAGATACGGGGTTCAACAACAAATTGACCCTCAGCTTCAGAAGCAACAAAATCATCATCATCATCACTATCGCTTGCAATCTGGACGACTTCTTCGAATTGGCCAGGGGTAACCTTAAGCTTTTACCCTTTTCTACCTCAGAAGCACTTGGGTTTTCCTAATTACTTGGAATCCCCCTTAATCGCTTGGATTTTCGTGTACTAGGGTTTTCGATTTGGGGGAAAACAGTCAAGTCCCCGTGGTCTTCAACGATAATGGTGTTTCCCCTTTCCGCAGGTAATATGCAAGAGAGAGGTTCAGGAAGGGGAGTAGCAATTACAATTTCACTACCTGATAGGTTTGAAGTCGATGTAGTGTTGGGTGATGTAGCTCTTGGAGAAGGTGCACTGGGATCTACTTTAGAGGCAGATATCTTTTCATGAGAGTTTAAGGGGCTGGCATGTACAAAAGCCATGAGAATTTCAGGGTTTTTTCAGAGAGGGGATGAAGAGAAGAGAGATGGGAGCACATGTTCTTCAGCTTAAGAAAAAGGAAAGAGTGAGAGCGAGAAGTCCTTCAATCCTGGATGAACCACCTAAACACTCACAATAAAGAGATTAGCTGTTAATCACTTAACACCAGGGAATATGAGAGGGTGTTTGTGATAAGCCCAAACAATTTTTTGATTTTTGAATAAAATCAAGGTTGACCAAAAAACACTCAAAAAGTTTGCTATAAATCTGATTTGTTGGCTTGTAATTAGTAAGAGACAAATTAAATGAGGGTATTGGATATAAGGATAACCAAGATTTCTTTTCAAAAATTGAAAATTTGAATTTCCAACAATATCAAGGATTCATAACAAACACAATAAAGGATTTACCACAATTGTACCACCCCAAGCTATAACATAGCAACATATGTTCATTATGCAAAAAACTCTTAATACTTCACAAAGATTAGACTCGCACATAAAATTTTTCAACAAGGAATACTTTGGTAATTATTTTGCAATTTTTGAGATAATGACAATTTTCAATAGGTTGATATTATCAATAGCAGAACATGTCCTAAAATTTATGCCTAACAAATGATGAAACCAGATCAGATAGCTTCAAGACTAATGCAGTCAAACACATGTGAAAAAATGTATGGATCATCTTAATGTAGTTCCGAATGAAGCTACATTGGGAGATGCATTCGCCAAAATTGTGATTTTATGTGAACTTTTTCATTTTTTGTTCATTATAACAATACTTATCTCCCACAAATTCTATAGGTACTTTATTTTCCCAGGAGAATAGCTCTATTTTATTTCAAACATATTCACAACGTGCCACTTGAAACCTTTCACACTATTTACCAAGAAAAGCCATTTTGCTTTTGATCCACCCATGAAATCTAAGGATTCATAGTCCCAAAAGAAAATTACCACAAACCTTGTTCATAGGTAACTCTTTTCCATTAGGTAGCTTTCACACTTTTTCCAAGGGTATCCAATTTTCTCAAGATCAACCTATGAGAACCTAAGTTCCATAGTACCAAGATAAAGTGCCACAACCCTTGTTTTTAAAGGTAGCTCTTTCCTTAGTGGACTTTAAACTTGCAAAACAAACAATTGGGAGAGAGTAGAGAATCAAGACACAAAAGCCACAATTGATCTTGAATGCAAATCCCAAGCAACAAAAGGCACAAACATGTGAGATAGATCTAGTGTGCCCCCTAAATACACATGCAAGGATGCCTATTTTTTTAAGTAGCAAGTGTAGGGTCACATGGCACACATGCCAAGAGATTTCCTAAGATTGATAAATCTCTCAAAGTCTAGACTCTTAATGAAAATATCAACCAGTTGATTTTCAGTCCCTACATGTTCAATGCAAATAACACCTTGTTCAATCAAGTCTCTAATAAAATGGTGTCTTATATCAATGTGTTTAGTTCTAGCTAGAGTGTTGAACATGATTTTTTGCTATGCTTATTGTACTGGTGTTGTCATAATACATGGTTAATACCTTACTGTGTAGGCCATAATCCTTGATTATTTGATTCATCCATAAAAGTTGTGTGCACCCACTACCAATTTGTTCAAATAATTTTCAAAACAACTTTAAAGCCCTTAATTACCTTGAACTTCATGCTAAACACCATATAAAAGCTCGATTATGCATGGAAGCCTACATTAAGCACAAAAACACAAATAATAATATTTCCAAAGTATAATTAACTCAAAAATAACACAAAATAGAAGAAAAATCCCAAGAAAATTTGTGGAAATCTTGGGTTCATCACATCCATGTACTTTTAGGTCAGTTTGTGGTGGGCCTGAAAATCTAAGGTGATGCGTGCTCAGTGGGCTAATGAGTGGACTATACGTAGCGAACCAGACATTCGGGCTCGGGTCGTTACAGTTGTACTTTAATACTTAGCCCCATCACAAAACTATTGTTTGAAGAGGTCTGTCTTTCAAACTATTTAATGCATAGATCATAGGAATTCAGTAATTGCCAATGATTTGGTTGCATAAAAATATATCTTCTGTACGTCTACTTGAACAAATACAAAACTATTGGCTGCAGCAAGAGAGAATTTTCCACCACTGTTAAGAGGATTGTTTTAGACAATCTCAGTCTGACTTTGTTTACAATTTTTTAAAAGCCTCTTGCCAACTTAGTCTTCGAATCAATTGCATATGTCGATCAAGAGATTATCTTTAATCGATCTACTTGCTCAAGTGGATCATGTAATCTACCTCAGTCACCATTTAAGTATTTGGTAATAGATTAACGTATTATTGATGCAAAAAATTAAGGTTGAAAGTATCGTTGAGAATACATGTAAAACACACGGAATAGGAAGAAAAGAAGATGTCATACTAGCATTCCGTTAGTACATGAAAATAGAATCAATTCCGCTCAATCGATAGCTAGTAATGAGATTCCAAGATGATTCTTAAAGTGTTTGATAGTATAATGAATGTGATTACTAATATATTGTACAATTTTTTATTATATTGTTTGGTAAGAAACAAAACAACTTGGAATGCAATGACAAAATTATGGTGATTGACAACATTACCCCAAATGAACAAGTACTTGTTAATGACTTTCATGATAAAAACTAGGTGTTAACAAAGTTGTGCATTATTTTTTTTCAATTTTGATGAGAAGTTTAAAGTATCTAGCATCAATAAAGTAAGAACAATTCATTAAATTATTTTTTAAAAAAGGCTAATGTTATAATGAAACCAATTCAAATAAAAATAGCTTAAACATTTAAAACAATTCAACAAAAAATGTATTACAACGTACTTAACTAAAATAATTAATATTTTATTCTTGTATTTAAAGAAGATACTAGACCTAATATAATGATATAATTGTTTTTTTTACATGGATTTCAACTATTAAGAATCCAAATCTTAGGGGTGTGCACGGGCCCTAAGCTCGCGGGCATTGGCAATGCCCAGTATGGGCCCATCAAACAGCGAGCATTAGATTTAAAAGCTTAGTACTATTGATCAGCCCACGGGCATTAGTGGATGGGTTTCAGACGGACATTAGACAGGCACGGGCTTCAGCCCATTTGTTTATATTTTTAAATAATTTTATTGTTTTCATTCAAACTTTGGGTCTCAGCTTTCAGCCCATCAATTCATTGCCATGAACTTTTTTTTTTCAAACTTTTATACTTGCAAATTTGAAATAAAACACAGTTGAAGTGAAAGAAAAGGAAGAGAAGCAACTAAGTTAAAATATAAATTCAGTATGTAGTAAACGGATTCATATAACTCGACATTACCGATGTCAAATTTTAATCTTGCATGTGATGAGATTGAGAATAGAATATCAATAGATGTATAGATGATTGAATAATTAATTAATAAAATAATAGGGTTTGACTTTTAGGTTTTTATTTTTAGCAATAGTTTTATTAGTTGAAGTATATTATACTATTACAATATTTATAGATTATAATTTATAACTTATAATATATAAATATAGTAATAGTATAATACACATAAATTAAATATATAGGATTTGATCAAAGATCTATAATTAAAAAAATTAAAAAGTTATCATAGAAGAGGACGGGCCGGGCCGGGCATAATGGGCAGGGAGCAATTGAAGGCCCAGTAGAACCCGAGACCACGGGCGTTTGACTCATCTAAAGCCCAGTACTATGTAGTGCCCATAGGCACGGGCTCCATGGGCCGGGCACTGACTGGCTTTAACGGGCTTGATGGGCATTGACGGGCTCTGCTCACCCCTACCAAATCTCGCATTCTCGATCAGGATCATAATTCCTTAAATTCTAGTAATCAATTACAAGATTTCAGTAATCCATTTATATTCAAAATCATTTTGACAATACCAAATGCTATCAAATAATTCCATGAAATCAATTCCACGGAAAATAATTTCATGTACTAATCGAAGAGATCGATTTTGTATATTTGCCTTACGGCACGCCTCAGGTCGGTTCCCTCCAAGTTCAAAAAAAAATCAAAACAAAGATTGTGATTCGCGTGTGTCATTAATCAATAATCACTTATGTAAAAAAAGATTCTAAATCGCCGATCGATGAAAATGTTACTATACATGAAAAATTGATATATTTCAAATTTCCTCAAATGAAGGTTTTCATAGAAAGAAAACTCACAAACAACACAATTTTTTTGAAACAAAAAAAGAAAAAGAAAAGAAAACATGACAATAATTAGGTACAGAGGGATTGTTTTGTAGCCGGAGTATATTTAATAATGCCTTGAGGGGTGATATGGTTATGGCTCACCATCGTTGCTCAATTTGATGGTGGCGTCGTCGGCGTCATTCAATTGACATATCTAGGATTGTCTTTATTAATTACTCTCTAATTAAAAATATATTGTTCAATTTTTGAGATTATTTAAAGAGTGATGTTAAGACGAAAGTGAAATAATCATGCAACTTATTAATAATAATTAAACTTCAATAAGAGTAGATCAGTTTTTTAAGCTTCATTAATTTGTATGTAAATTTTTTAAATATAATTTATTTTGAGACGAAAATAGTATTTGACATTTTATGAGCTTCAATGTGAAATAAAAAGTGAAACCAATTAAATGACACATTCTTTTTTGCACAAATCAAGCACTCATTAGATGGTTCTAGCATTGTTCGTCAAGTAGCTTTGTAAGGGCAAAATAGGCATGACCTATTTTGGTCTTGTTTTTATCTTTCTTGGTCCTAAAGTTTAGGTGTATTTTTGAAAACAAAATATTCATAGTATTTTAGTTTTCTTGGTCCTAAAGTTTGGGAGTATTTTTTGACACAAAATCTTGGCAATAATCCTTTCCTAAAAACGTGTCTAAGAGTCTTTATTTGTTTGGTATAAAAATCTAGGGAATTAAGGTAGGTTATTTGATTATCAATACTAACTCTTAATTCTTTAGTTTGCTTGGAGTTTGTTTCCTAATTTGTAGGTCTCCTCCTCATATAAATAAGGACACTGGCAAAAACAGAGAACACACCAAGGCAGAGAGAGTGTAGAACAGAATATACTTGTAGAACAGAAGGCTGTGCAGAAAAACTGAGTTGCTGAAGTTTGAATGCAGTTCCGGATGAAGCTTCATCCGGAACTACATTGACCCGCTGGCTGTTTGTCTTTTTAGATTTTCTAGGAAGTTGATTTTTTAATCCCACGTTTTCTGTACTCTTGTTTCTGTGGGCTTTGCTCTCCAAGACTTGTTGTCTTGTGAGAGTTTTTGGTTTAGTAATTTCACATTCTATTTTGTAAAACAATTCATCTTGTTTAGTGAAATCTTTTTGGCCATAAGGCTGGGTCTATAAGCATAGGCTTGTAGACTATTTGGTAAACCTATGTGTTTTATTCTTGCTTGATATTAGAAAGTCTTCCGCTGTTTTAAGTTTTCTGACCAATGCACTTCCCAGTGTAGCTTCTCTAACAAGCTACATTGCGAACTGCATTGACCTTTTGTGAATCCTAGCTACTGTTGATACTTACAGTTGGTATCAGAGCTTTCTCTTGACGCCACTAAGAGTTGTTTCTGGTTGTAGCCGTGATGGATTCTCAATATGAGAATGTTGTTCATCCTCCAACTTTGACTAACGTAAATTATTCTATTTGGAAAGTGAAGATGCGTATCTTCATCAAATGAATTGATGAAGGAGCGTGGCTTGCTGTTCTAAATAGTTGGACTCCTCCAAAAATTACTAATAATGATGGTGATGTAAAGATCACTAAAGAAGAAGATTGGTCTAATGACGATAGAAACACTGCCTCCTTCAATTCAAAGGCTTTGTCTGCCATATAGAAAGCTTTAGATGCCAACATTTTCAGCGTAATAGCTAATTATGAGTCTGCTAAAGATATATGGGAGGCCCTTTAAACCTTGTGTGAAGAACCTGCTAGTGTTCGTGCTTCAAAACTAAGATTGCTTACCACACAATTTGAAAATACTAGAATGAATTAATATGAGGATATCATGTCTTATTATGGTAGGCTTATTGATATGTCTAATTATACTTTGGCTTTAGGTGATCCTATCACCTATAATCGTCTTATTAGTTAGATGATGTGTACTTTGCCTGAAAGGTTTAATGCAAAAATTTGTGCTATTGAGGAAGCACATGATATTGAAAAAGAAATGGGTTTTGATAGATTGGCTGGTATTCTTCAAAACTTTGAACTAAACCTCAATGAACAAATTAAGCAAAAGGGCAAAGGTGCATCATCTTCAACTTCTCTTGTGAAAAACATTGTGCCATCAGTTATTGATATCTCTCCTAACTTGCTTGCATTACAAAAGGAAATTGAAGAGTCTGATTTTGGAGAAGATTCTATGGCTCTTTTGACTACTAAGTTTAAAAACATTTTGAAAGCCAAGGGTCAAAACAGAACTCCATCTTCAAACTCCAAATCCTCTTTTAAGCCTGATTCTGGTAAATTTACTCCCAAAGAAAATTCCTTTCAAACTCCAGAAAAACGTTTTACAAATCATTTTGCTTCAAAACCTTCTTAAAGTGGAAAGAATATTGATTTTATTCAGTGTAGGGAATGTCAAGGATTTGGTCACTATGCAAATCAATGTGTAAACACCTTGAGAAAGAAGGGTCTAAACTTTTCTGCAACCTTGAGTGATAGTGATGATGAAGATCCAGGTGATCTCATCACTCTCACTGCTGTATATAACTCTCAATCTGATTTTGCAGGTCTTTTAACCGATGTACCTCCGAATGTAGCTCCTTCACAAACTACATCAGAAGCTACATTGGACATAAGCTGGGATGATTTTTATTGCCTTAACTCCTCTGTCACTGAAAATGGTGGAGAATCATAATCAGATCTGCTAGAAACCTACAAAGAGCTGTACAAGGATAGGGAAAATATGGCTCTTCAAGTTACATTGCTTGGAAAGACAAATGATGCACTAAAAAAAGGTAAATGAAGATCAAAAAGAGTGTATCACAAGACTGGAATGTTTGCTAAGCAAGAAAGATGCGGAGATTGAAGACCTGAAAGAAGAACTCATCAAAACTAATGAAACCATAGCAAAATGGAATTCAAGCCAACACAAAGTGGATGATAAGTTGAAATTTGGTAATAATGGTAAGTCTCGGCTTGGATTCCTGCCAAAGACTTTTGTTAAAGGAGGTACTTCTACTGAACCAAGACAGGCCACACAAAATTTTCAAAATCCAAACTTTTTTGAAAAACCAAAAATTAGAAAGAGAAATTTTGTGTGTCACTACTGTCACAAACCTGGACATATATTTTCAACCCTTTTGTTACCTTAAAAAGGTAGTCTATAAGGAAGAGGTTAGCCAAGCTTACCTAGTTCGTAACCAAGTGCATCATCGGATGCAGCATCCAATGCAACATCGGATGCAACAACATTCGAAGATACATCCTAAGCAACATCAGCCAAAAACCTTTTAAAAAATGTGGGTTCCCAAAGGTAGTTACATGAATGCTAAATCCAAGTATTGTGAGCCCTTTGATATATGTCTCGGTGTGAAGTGGTCTGATGATGAACAATGCAATGTCACCTTTACATCTTTAAAATCACACATAACTTGTTCTTGGTATTTTGATAGTGGGTGTTCTAGGCATATGACAGGTTCTATTGAGAACTTGAAAGACTATGAGAACATCAATGAAGGGTCAATGACATATAGAGGGGGAGCTAAAGGTAGAATTGTTGGTAAATACACTTTAAATGTAGATGGTCTTCCTAAGCTCACCAATGTCTACCTTGTTGAAGGTCTTAAGATCAACCTCATTAGCATCAGTCAGTTGTGTGATGATGACTTTCAAGTAAGGTTTGATAAGAATTCTTGGGAGGTATTTGATCAAGCTAACAAGTGTCTTTTGACAGGTACTAGATCATTTGACAACTGTTATATGTTCAATAATGTTCAAACCTGTCATAGTGCTAACATTGATATCACAGATCTATGGCATCAAAAATTAGGGCACATGAGTTTTTGTAAACTTCATGAGCTTGTAAAACATGATGCAGTGAATGGTTTGCCTAGTCTTGATAAGAAATTCACAAAGGTATGTGGACCATGCCAAAAAGGTAAGAAAACCAAGGCCTCTCACCTTCCCACATCTCAGTGTTTCACATCTAAATGCCTTGAGATGATCCACACTGATCTCACGGATCCCATTGAAGTAGAGAGTCTAGGGAAGAAAAAATATACTTTTGTCTGTGTTGATGACTTCTCTGGATACACATGGGTCGTTTTCTTAAAAAAAAAATCAGATACATTTGAGGCTTTTGAAATATGGTACACCCGTGTTATGAACTTATATGATCTAAAGCTTACTAGAATTCGATCATATCATGACACAGAATATGAAAACTCCTTTTTCTAACTATTGTGCTTCAAATGGCATAACTCATAAATTCTCAGCTCCTAAAACTCCACAACAAAATGGAGTGGCAGAAAGAAAGAATAGGACACTTCAAGAAATGGCTAGGGTTATGTTGAGCTCCAAGAATTTGTCAAAAATATTTTGGGCAAAAGCCCTAAACACAACTTGTCATATAGGAAATAGGGTCTTCTTGAGACCATGAGGTAGCACCTATGAAATTTTACTAGGGAAGAAGCCTACATTGAAATATTTTCATGTTTTTGGGTGTGTGTGCTATCTGCTAAATGATAGGGATCATCTTTCGAAATTTGACTCAAAAAGTGATAAGTGTGTTTTCATGGGATACTCCACTAATAGTCGTGCTTATAGAGTATTTAATCTTATGACAAAAACTATTATGGAGTCTATGAATATTGTTTTTGATGATCTAGTTGATCTTGGCCACAAAACAGTTGAGGATGATATTTTAGGTTTGCTAGACTTTGGAGATCATGAGGCAATTGTGCAAACTTCAGATCCTACAACTACAAACAGTGTGCCTGCCCTAAAAGATGCAGAATCTGCAAGTTCTAGAAATTCAGTGGATGAGATTCAGGATGCAGTTTAGGATGTAGTTTGGAATGCAGTTCCGGATGCAGCTACATCAAAAGCTGCATTGGAAGCTACATTGGTCAGAAACTTACCAGATGCTGAAATAGACCTTGAACAGCTTGAAACTCAATCCAATCTGACTGATCGCAACCAAGACATTCCCAGCCGCATTCAGAAAATCCATCCCTCTTCACAAGTCATATGTAATGTGCATGATTGAATGTCAACTAGGAAGAAAGGTAAGGTGGACTACAGGAAACTAGCTTGCCTATCCACTATTGGGTGTGAAGAGTTTCATGCTTCATGTTATGTGTCTACCATTGAACCAAAAAAATGTGCATGAAGCCTTAAAATATGAATGTTGGATCAATGCCATGCAAGATGAGCTTGATCAATTTTCTAAAATGATGTTTGGTTCCTTGTTCCTAGACCCACTTCTGTGAATGTTATTGGAACTAAATGGATTTTCAAAAACAAATCAAATGAGGTGGGAGGAATAATGAGAAATAAAGCAAAACTTGTGGCTCAAAGGTACACACAAGTTGAGGGGGTGTATTTTGATGAAACCTTTGCTCCTGTTGCCCGAATTTAGTCCATATGTCTTCTTCTTGCCATTGCATGCTTTCTTGACATTGCTCTTCAACAAATTGATGTGAAGAGTAATTTTTTAAATGGTATTCTAGAAGAAGAAGTTTTTGTAGAACAACCAAAAGGCTTTGAGGACCCCCATAAACCTAACCATGTTTTTAAATTGAAGAAGGCTTTGTATGGTCTCAAGCAAGCTCCTAGAGCTTGGTATGGGAGACTTACAGACCGTCTTGAGAAAAATGGTTTTAAAAAGGGAGAAGTGGACAAGACACTTTTTATTCAAAGAAAAGACAAACACATTTTGATTGCTCAAATTTATGTAGATGACATTGTGTTTGGGTCCACTTCTAAGTCCTTAGAAAAGGAATTTGTGCATTGCATGACATCTTCCTTTGAAATGAGTATGGTAGGAGAATTAACATTTTTCCTAGGGATTCAAATAAAACAAATGCATGAAGAGATGTTCATCTCTCAAGCCAAGTATGCACTTAACTTGGTGAAGAAATTTAGTCTTGAGGATGGAAAGAAAAAGAAAACCCCTATGGGTACATCCAACAAACTATTTAAAGATGAGAAGTCTGAAAGTGTTGACCATACACTGTATAGAAGCATGATAGGAAGTCTGTTATATTTGATTGCCACATGACCAGACATCATGTATAGTGTGTGTTTGTGTGCTAGATACCAAGCAAACCCTAAAGTCTCTTATTTAAAAGCTTTAAAACGTATAATTAGGTATGTTGGCGAGACTTATGCTATGGGTTTGCGGTACACAAAACAAACTAATACCAACATTGTTGGTTTTAGTGATGCTGATTGGGCAGGTAGTGTTGATGACATGAGAAGTACATCTGGTGGATGTTTTTATTTGGGTAATAACTTGATTTCTTGGTTTAGTAAAAAGTAAAATTGTGTTTCCCTCTCCACAGCTGAATCTGAATACATTGCTGCAAGTCTGTTAAGTCCGTTAAGAAATTCAAGGTAAATCAGGCTTAACAGAGGCTAACGGAAGCTAACAGCTCTAGGATAGGGCTTAATTGATAGATATGGATAGGGGAGGACTTTCGGCAGCTTTTCTAAAGAGGTTAGGGGCATCGAAACAAGTTTGAAAAGTTCAGGGGAGGTAAGAGGTGGCTCTTACGGGGATCAAGAGGATGATGAATGTCGAATAAAATATGAATTGTGGCTTTGCTGTTGAAAAAATCGAGAGAAAGTAGGAAGTCATATAAGCATTGGAACCAGGCCCGGGGGGGACTGTTTCAATCCATAAAGGGCACAATGGAGCTTACAGACATGATCGGGAAACTGAGTGTCATGAAACCTCGATGGCTGAGCCATGAAGACATCTTAATTGAGAGTGCCATTCAGGAAGGCGTTCTGAACATCCAACTGTTGAATCGGCCAAGTATGAGCATGAGCGATGGCTAGGATTGTACGAATTGTAGGAGGCTTGAAAACCGGACTAAAAGTCTCATCGTAATCGAGACCATCCTATTATGTGTAGCCTTGAGCAACGAGTCTCGCTTTGTGTCGTTAGATGGTGCCATCGGTCTTTTGCTTAATTTTAAGCACCCATTTGCTTCCAACCACGTTCATGGAATTTGTGCGAGGCACAAGGGACCATGTACCATTTTTATGAAGGGAACACATTTCATCAACCATAGCGGTTTGCCAATGCGAGAGAGTAGCAGCTTCTTTGAAATTTCGAGGTTCTTTATGTTGTGAACTCACGGGAGTAGCTGTGAGGGCCTTCGAATGACCATATACCAACTCATTTATGCTGCCGAAGTTATGAGGAGGTATGGAAGTGGGGCTGGAAGATGTTGGCATTGAAGATGGCATATCATGAGAGTCAAAGTGAAAAGGGATGGGGTTGTTGATGAAGCTGGGAGGGTCATTTTGATGATGCCGACCTGCTGTAGTGATGGGAGATGGAGAAAAGTTGTTGGGTGTAGATGTTGGGTTGTTCAAAGGTGATGCTGGATCGAGAACATGAACTGCAGTAGCCGGGCTTGGAGGAACATCCATGGGGCCTAAATTAGAGTCCAATTATGGTGTCTGATTATGTCTAATCACAAATGGGCTGCTGGAAATAGTAGGGTCGGCTGGCTGGCATGGGCCAGGAGCAGATCTTGCAGGCTAGTTAACACTAACAGAATTAAACACAAGAGAATTGCTGGAAGAACATGGCCTAATCGGTTGGCAGGGGCCAGAAGCAGTATCTGCATTTTTGTTAGCCTTAAATGGAAAAGAATGCTTATCAAAGAAAACATGTCAAGAAATGTAGAGCCGACCCATAGATCGATCAAGACACCGATATCCCTTACGAATTTAATCATACCCTAGAAAGACACAAGGAGTCGATTTGGGCATTAATTTGTTACGATTATAAGGCACAAGATGGGGAAATATTATACAACCAAATGTTTTTAGATATTTATAATAAGGAGAACGTTTGAGCAACTTTTGATAAGGAGAAATGTATTTGGGCTGACGCATGGGAAGTCGATTTATTAGAAACACCACGGTAGAAAAGTCTTCAAGTCAATACATTTAGGAACATTTGATTGAGTGAGGAGACACAACCCCATCTCAACAATATGACGATGCTTGCACTCAACAACTCCGTTTTGTTGTGGAGTATACGGACAAGTCACTTGATGACGAATCCCTTGTTGAGCCAAAAAATGAGCTAACCTATTATTAATGAATTCTCCTCCGCCATCCGTTTGGATTGTTTTAATAGTGTGTATGGCAGAAATTTTGCGACTTAGTTGATTTTCCTTTAAATTTAAATGTTGAAAAAATAGATAAGACATCAGATTTTTGCATAAGTGGAAATAACCAAACATATCGTGAGAAATCATCCACAATAGACAGATCACTACAAGAAAACAGAGCAATTGAAACAAAAAATTCCGTTGTAAAAAATGAAAATCTGTTACAATTAGACGATTGAAATGGAAAAAGTTTGTTGCAAATTCGGTTTGGAAAACACTCGTTGCAAATTTTGTGCAACAGTATGTATTCCGTTGCATGATATTGCAATGAAAACCGAGCGTCACAATTTCAAATTTTTCAGTTGCAAATGTGTTTTCAAGGGCAGTTGACGTCTGTTGTAAATAGCAACTAAATTTTTTCTGTTGCATTCTTGCAACAAACTTTTTCCGTTGCATTCTTGCAACATACTTTTTTTTGTTGCATTCATGCAACATATTTTTTTCGTTGCATATTTTGTTGCATTCTTGTAACAGATTTTTTCGTTGCATTTTTTGTTGCAAGAATGCAACATATTTTTGTGAGAGCCTCCAAGTGATTAACAAAAGACATTGTCTAACTGTCAAACTGCATAGTTGGTGGATGTTGTTAGGCTCTAAGTAACCGAATTTCCTTTTGCATTAGCTTGAAATCAGCTTTGATTTTATCCATTTCTGCAGCATTGTCAGCTTGTATTTGTTTTTGAATATCTTCCCTCACTTGTTCTACTCTTTCACAACTTATATTGAAATTGTTGGGTTTGTGTAAAATCTTCATTCACACTTCCATGTGACGAATAACTTGGGCTGCCACTGCCACTCAAGATCTTTGATGCAGGAACCAATGAATCAAAGTCATACAAACGATTTTTTTGCAACACCACCAGATGCATCAACTCAAGTTGTGGGATCGAAATTTATACATTTCTTTCGAGCAGTATAATCCTTCTAAAATGTTAAAAATTAATATTATAACTAACTTTTCAACTTGAGTTTTAAATAATATTATGAACATTAAGATCAAAGATACATCTATAAAAAATGAAATGCTCAAAGTAAATTTGTAAAAAAGATTAAGTATCATAAATAAATTCACAAAGATTTTTTTTTGACTTAGCATCCACAAACTCACCCGTTCCTTTCTTTTTCTTATGGGTTCTCAGGAAAACATCATCTTTTGTTATCACTTTCTCAGGATTCTCCTTTATCTATAATGGCAAAGAAAATAAACAAGTTAAGTAACGACACTGTACACAAATGCAATGGATGTCCACAAAGACAATATAAACAAGTAATAAACTCTTACCATGACAAGCTCGTGAGACGCAAAACTCCTAGAACCCCTTGAATGTTTAGATAATCCCAAGCCATTACCTCAGTTTTTAGTAGTTTGTTCACATTTCTTTCTCGTGTTGTCATTTGCATAAAACAACAAATGACGATTCCAATCGTGCTCTGTGCACCAAGTTGGATACCCACTTCGCTTGAACTGTTGGCGTCCCCTATGACACATAGGCTTGTATTGACAGCTCGGCATTGTATTCCATCTTTTTCTTATCTGTCTTTCTAGAATGTTTGTTACGCACTTGTAGTGTCTCTGCAAATGGCAAGTCAAAAAACTAATGTTATATTTCAGTATAAATGAAATAGCTAATTAACTGGATTGAATATAAAGATTTTTACATTTCATTCCCTAAAATAATAATCTTTCATCTTCTCAGACACTTTCTAGCTTCCATGTTGGGCTATCATCACCCACAACAAATTTTCCTTGAATTGCATTCCTAATCCAGTAGCAACACAAGGAAACTTGACACCATCGTCTTGCGGCAGAATTATCAACCTGAAAGGGAATTAGAAGATCATCTTACTATGACAGAGAAGGAAGGAAGAGTCACATAGATGAGAAACATATCAATAATATTATTATTCAAATTGTTTCATTACAGATGCATCAACATTACTACAAATGAATTATTGAGTTTTGTATTCAGCATTGACTAAACAATAATAGCCTACACATTATTGAGTGAGTTCCAAGTTAGTAAGTAACAAATTAAGAGAAATCTCAGTATTTGTAAACTGTGGGCTGCCCAGAATCTGCATAGTCATGTACCAATGGTCTAATAAGATGGATACTCAAAAATGTGTTCCTGGCAACAACATGTTATGTGGTTATTCATCTAGATAGCAGTGTCCATGAGAATTAATCAACCTAAATCTGAAGGAAACTGTCAGATCAAGGAGACAAAACTAGCTACAACGATTCTACATTGTCAAACACCAAATGTAAAATATAGGTAAAAGACCAATTGACCAAAGGGTCTCCGTCCGAACACTAACAAACTACTGTCCACATATCTGTTAGTCCAATTTGAACACATATAATCATGCCAGGTTAAAGGTTAATGAGAGAACGTGATACCACGGATTCTCGATATGTGTCAATGTGATTGCCAATGTTGCAGTGATTGTTGCAACAATGGCAATGACAATGAGAACTGAGAATAATATCAACAATAGTGGCAATGAAATTTGTAGACAAACTCGGTTTCAAACGTAACTTGGAGACACGTATTAATCAAAACAATCTACAAGTTTGATACTTGTAGATCAAGCCTCAAGGCCACACAAATTATATTGAAATCAACACTGTTTCGCACTTAATAACTAACAAAGATTCTCACAAGATATAGTATCTTGGAGAACCAAAAAATCCCACATAAAACACTAAACCAAACGTGGGAAGAAAGAATGAAAAATAACTTCCTAATGACAGAAAAAGGAAGCAACAAAAGAACAGTTCTTCAATGGCTTAAAAAGCTGTTGATGTTGTGTTATCTGAAGCTTCAAACAACTTCTGTATGAATGGTTGAACTGCTACACAAACTCTACCAAGATTCCTCTCAGTTTTATAGATTCTAATCTTCTCTCTTTCAAGCTCTCAGCACACCCAAGCCACGAAATCCCGCCTCCATATATAAGCCACCATCCTGTAGGTACACGGCACAAGAAGACATTCTCCTACTAGGAAAAAAGATTAGCAAAAGATCAAGCAAGATTATGTTTCCTAATCAGACTATGATACTTTGAATAACCAATTTATTTGCAGAAATCTAGTTACCAAAAATATATTGCCTAAATCTTTTGAAAGATTTTCAAATCAATCTACCAAAAGAATCCTAATCATAATCTAACACCTAAATAACCATTGACTAAAATAATATCCTTCTTTGACCAAGAAAGGTGAAAACAAGATAAAATAGGCTTCGCCTATTTTACCCTTACAATCACCCCCTTTGTTGAGCATTCTTGGTCAAATCCTGAATATCCAAAGATGACCTGCAAGAAGTTATCAATGACAAACACCCCCTGAAAGTAATATCAAAAATACACCATAGGGAAACATGATTAAAACTACAACTACTTATTACAAGAGTTCCAGTATATCCAATCATCACAGGATTATAAAGATAGAACCAAATAAAACAAATGTTCAGAATTATCCATAAGAACAGCCAACTACCAATCACCAAAATTACATAGGATCAGAACCAACATCATGAGGAGGAATAGCTGCAGCTTCAACTTCAGGAACTCTTGCAGCTTCACTAGCAGTTTCAGGAACTCTTGCATCAACTTCACTAACTCTAGGAACTCTTGCATCAGCACTTTCACCCCCTATTTGACCAGAATGAACATCTAGCCAAGCAGAATATTGTGAAGCTAAAGAGGTGAGAAAAGAGGTTTGAGCAGAGAGTAGAGCAAGCTGAGTCTGTACCATCTTTAACTGTTCTTTGACGAAGACCACATAAATAGGAGCAGTTGGGAGAGCAAACATGGTGGATGTATCAACAGATGTTGCAGCAATGGGAGGTGCAATGGGAGTAACAACAGGAGGAACTGGAACTGAAGGAGAGGCATGAGGATGAGAGGTGCTAGGACCAGCTGAGGCAAGATCAGATGCAGAAGGAAGAGGCAGATTGACAATCCTATCACCTCTTAACAGTTTAGCAGAAAACTGGAGAGGTTCAAGAAGAGGAGATAAACGAATGGAGGGGGAAGGCTTGTAACCTTGAGACACAAGAATTTTATAAATGAGGGAAGGAAAGATAAGAGACCTTTTGTCTCCTCCGGTTTCTGCCATGGAAGAGACCTTTCTAAACACATAATGTCCAAAATCAAAAGAGCCCTTAGTCCCAATGAGATAAAGGACTTTTGCATGCTCTTCGGTGATGACATTTGAGTTGGTGGAGGGAGACCAATTTGCACAGTAAATTTTGTGGAGGAATGCATAAAGAGATGAGAGTTGGGAGGTGCTAAGAGGAGTGCCCTTAACAGGCCACTTAGAGAGTTTTCCACCAGACAATTCAATTACACAAGAATCTAGATCTAGGACAAAATCAAAATTACCAGATGTAGGAGTGTGAAGAACTGAATTGATGATAGAGGGAGAAAAAGTGTACCATTTCCCTCTTACAAAAACTTTCTCGAAGCTAGAATCAGAAGGATTACAAATGCGCTTCTCAATGTTTGCATAAAATTCATGAACCAACTCTCTAAAGTATGGGGCAGCCAGAGAAATTGTGTCCATAAGGCCTCTATCAGAAAAGTAGGCTGTGAGATTGTAGGATTGCAATAGAGAGGGCACAACATTTCGTTCATCAATAATATTCCTAGAAATATTATATCTAAAAGATGCAGCCTTAGAGATGAATTTTGAGGAGAAGGGAGTACCCACTGGTTTTGACCGTCTGAATGTTGCAGCAATGGGAGCAACATTGGAGCTGGCAAGACGGCTTCTGGTGAACCGCACAGGAACATCTTCAGATTCTTCACTTTCTTCAGGGGACCCCTTCTTTTCTTCATAGTCCTTATCCGAACTATCGTCGAATTCTGAGGAACTAGGCTGACTTGGCATGGTCTCTGGTTGAGGTTTGGTAGAAGGACCAGAGGTAGAGGAACATGCCTTCCTCAACTTTACTAAGTTCTTGACAACTTCTTCATCAGAAACAGGTATGTCGTTGGTTGAGTTAGAGGGAGAACTCTCTTCTACGGACGGTGTCTGTCTTGGTGGAGATGATGAGACAGACGGGAACACAACCCTAGGAGAGGGAATAGGGTAATCATCGTCTTGGACGTCGTTTTGGACACGAGGAGAGGTAGGAGATGCTGGTGACGGAGATGGCTCTCGAACGTGGGGAATAGAGCCGGCTGGAGGAACAAAATCCTCATCATCCGAGTCGCTTACAAGTTCGACTGATTCTTTAAAGAATCCCGGTCCGACCTTGTTCTTCTTTGCCGCTTGAACATCGGCAGATGGGTTCTCATAATTGGCCGAATACCCGTTGCCTCTTCGAACGGCGAGAGCTAGGGTTACCAATTTTTGGTAAGCCAGACAAATCCCCTGGATTGTCAACGTCAATCTCGTTTCCCTTTTCTCCCGGAAGAATAACTGTGAGGGGTTCAGGGAACGATTGAAACACTACCATAGCTGTTGAGGGATTTTCAGAAGAGGAATTGGGGCTCATTGTCTCTTTGAATGTTGCTGCATCAGATCTTGACGATTTGGGGTTCGTCGAAGAGGAAGCCATTTGAGATTAAGAGAAATCGAAGGAGTATGAATGAATTCGAATTTAGGGGAGAAGATGGAGAACTGAGAGGATTGCCGGAGAATTGAGAGAGAAAGCCTTTTGAGAAGAGTCCTGTGTTTCTGCAAGAACAAACACTAATCCTTCCACTAATTACAATTAGCCGTTGATTTATTAAATGAGAGAAGGTGAGAAGTCTCAAAACCAGAAATTCAAATTTCAAACTTTGGATGAAAAATCAAATGCTAACTGCCTGATAGAATTAAGATAAGCATCTGCTGTTATGAACATGAGAGAAATGTGGAAGAAATTAATCACAATCTGATTTCTTAAAATTTTGATTTCATCAATTATTTAAAGAATACACAAATCATACTTAAACAGGATTGAAAACACACAAGATTTTTAAACACAGACAATGAAACCAGTTCTGATTCTCAAGAAGAGCACAACAGTTTAGACAGCCACATAAAATATTGACTTTGTGAACAAGAAGCAAAACAGCATCGCTTGAAGGACGTAAACTTAGGAGGCTGATATCCAACAACTATATGACCTAGAAAGCATGTCTAAAATATGCAAAAGAGAAAATCAAAGGAAAGAATGCAAACACACACACAAGTGATATGTCTAGATCATCTGATTGCAGTTCCCAATGTTGCAGCAATGGAAAACACATTCACCAAAAACTGTGATTTTATGTCCAAATCCTCATTTTTCTTTCACCAAATAAACACAACTACTCCCATAAACATCATAGGTACTTTATTTCCCTATGAAAATAGCTTTACTTTATTTCAAGCTAATTTGACAAACACCACTAGGAACCTTTCACACTATTTACCAAGGGTAGCAACTTTACTTATTGATCAACCCATGAAATTCGAAAATTCATAGTCCCAAAAGAAAGATGCCACAACCTTGTTCATAGGTAGCTCTTTTCCGTTAGGTAGCTTTCACACTTTGTCAATTAAAAGGAGTCAATTTAGTCAAGATCAACCCATGCAAGTCTAAACTTCATAGTACATTGACAAATTGCAGCATCCTAAAAATTTCGAAAGGTAGCTCTTTCCTTTGTGGTTTAACATAAAATTTTTCAATTCAATTACAACTTTATTGGGAGATGGTGAGAAGAATTTGAACAATAAGATCACAATAATTTTGAATGAATCACCAAGACAATCAAAGAGGTACTAAAACATACAGAGTGATACTAGTGTGCCCCCCTAAACAACAATGCAATATGCCTAAATTTTTTTTTAGAGTGAGGGATTACATGGCACACATACCGAGAGATTTCCTAAGATTTATGAATCTCTCAAAATCTAGACTCTTAGTAAAAATATCAGCCAATTGGTTTTCTGTACCAACATGTTCAATGCAGACAATGCCTTGTTCAACTAAGTCTCTTATAAAATGGTGTCTTATATCTATGTGCTTTGTTCTTGAGTGTTGAACAGGATTTTTAGCTATGCTTATCGCACTTGTGTTGTCACAATACATGGTTAAGATATCACTGTGCAAACCATAATCTTTGATCATTTGTTTCATCCACAAAAGTTGTGTACATCCACTACCAGCAGCTATATACTCAGATTCAGCTGTTGATAGGGCTACACAATTTTGTTTCTTGCTAAACCATGAAATCGATTGTTTCCTAGATAAAAACATCCTCCGACGCACTTCTCATGTCATCAACACCCCAGCCAAGATCACTAAAGCCAACAAGATTGGTGTTCGTGTGTTTAGTATACCACAAACCCATGCCAAAGGTCTCACCAACATATCGAATTATTCTTTTTACAGCTTTCAGGTGAGAAACTTTGGGGTTTGCTTGATACCTAGCACACAAACACACACGTACATGATATCTGGACGGGTGGCGCTTAAATACAAAGAAACTTCCTATCATACTTCTATATAAGGTAGGGTCAACACTTTCAGATTTTTCATCTCTATTAAGTTTATTGGATGTACCCATAGGGGTTTTCTTATGTTTTCCATTCTCAAGATCGAATTTCTTCACCAAGTTTAGAGAATACTTGGCTTGAGAAATGAACATCCCTTCATGTGATTGTTTGATCTGAATTCCTAAAAAATAGGTCAACTCCCCTACCATGCTCATTTCAAATGTGGAAGTCATGCAATTTACAAACTCTTTTTCCAAGGATTTGGAGGTGGATCCAAACACAATGTCATCAACATAAATTTGAGCAATCAAAATATGTTTATCTTGTTTTTGAATAAACAGTGTTTTATCCACCTCTCCCCTTCTAAACCCACTTTGTAAAAGATGATCTGTAAGCCTACCATACCAAGCTCTAGGAGCTTGTTTGAGGCCATACAAAGCCTTTTTCAATTTAAACACATGATTGGGTTTATGGGGGTCCTCAAACCCTTTTGGTTGTTCAACAAACACTTCTTCTTCAAGAATTCCATTTAAGAATGCACTCTTCACATCCATTTGTTGAAGAGTTATGTCAAGAAAACAAGCAATTGCAAGAAGCAAACGAATAGACTCAATGCGGGCTACAGGCGCAAAGGTTTCATCAAAATCCACCCCCTCAACCTGTGTATACCCTTGAGCTACAAGTCTAGCTTTATTTCTTATTATTTCTCCCACTTCATTTGTTTTGTTTTTGAAAATCCATTTAGTTCCAATAACATTTATTGAAGTGGGTCTAGGAACTAGATACCAAACATCATTTTTTGTGAATTGATCTAGTTCCTCTTGCATGGCATTTATCCAACTTTCATCTTTGAGAGCCTCTTGCACATTTTTAGGTTCAACAGTGGAAACAAAACATGAAGCATGTATTTCATCAAATTCAAGTGTGGACATGCATGCAAGTTTCTTGTAATCCACTTTACCTTTCTTCCTTGTTGACATACCATCTTGTACATTACCTATAATTTGAGTGAGAGGATGGTTTCTCGATCTTGCTTGGAATGTCAATTTCTGTTCATCAATCTGACGATCATTTTCTGATTTGAATCGGTTCCCAAAGAACTTCATCTTCTCGCCAGCTTCTTTGTTCAATGTGTCTTCCGATGTTGCAGCATTCGGAAGCACATTGGGTGAAACATCCTGAATTTTTCCACCTGAACCACCAAAATCAACTCTGGATTCATTCGCTTCGGATCAAAATCTCCAAAATCTAAAATCCCTGAAACATCTTCTTCAGAAGTTTTGTGACCAAGATCAGTTAGATCATCAAAAACAATGTTCATGGATTCCATAATAGTCTTAGTTCGCAGATTAAAAACTCTATATGCTCGACTATTTGTGGAATATCCCATGAACACACACTTATCACTCTTAGAGTCAAACTTGGAAAGTTGGTCTCTATCATTGAGAAGATAACACACGCAGCCAAACACATGAAAGTATTTCAAGGTAGGTTTCTTTCCAAGAAAAATTTCGTAAGGTGTCATTGTGCTACCTGGTCTCAAGAAGACCCTATTTCCAATGTGACAAGCAGTATTTAATGCTTCAGCCCAAAATCTTTTAGCCAAATTTTTTGAATGTAACATCACCCTAGCCATTTCTTGTAATGTCCTGTTCTTTCTCTCCGCCACTCCATTTTGTTGTGGAGTTTTGGGAGCAGAGAATTCATGTGAAATACCATTGGAGGCACAATAATTAGAAAAAGATGTGTTTTCATATTCCGTGCCATGATCTGATCTAATTCTAATTAGTTTTAGATCATACAAGTTCATTACACGGGTGTACCAAATTTTGAAGGCCTCAAAAGTTTCAGACTTCTCTCTTAAAAATATCACCCAAGTGTATCTAGAGAAGTCATCCACACAAACAAAGGTATATTTTTTCTTACCTAGGCTTTCTACCTCAATGGGACCCATAAGGTCAGTGTGAATCATCTCTAGGCATCTAGAGGTGGAGCATTGTGTTATGGGAAGATGTGAAGCCTTGGTTTGTTTACCTTTTTGACATGATCCACATACCTTTGAATAATTCCTTTCCAAATTTGGTAATCCTTTAACAGCATCATGTCTCACAAGCTCATCGAGCTTACGAAAACTCATGTGACCAAGTTTCTGGTGCCAAAGATCTGTTACATCAAGACTTGCTTTTTGACAAGATTGGGTATTGTTGAACAAGTAACAGTTATCAGACGATCTTATACCTGTCAGAAGACATTTGTTATTATGATCAAGAACTTCACAAGAATTTTTGTCAAACCTTACGAAGATCATCATCACACAACGGACTTATACTGATCAGGTTTGTCTTAAGTCCTTCCACATGGTAAACATTTGTGAGATTTGGAAGGCCTTCAACATTCAATGTTCCTTTCCCAATAATTCTCCCTTTGGCACCACCACCATATGTCACTGATCCACCATTAATACTCACATATTCTTTCAAATTCTCAGCTGAACCTGTCATATGTCTAGAACAACCACCGTCAAAATACCAAGATCCAAAGAATATGAGATTTTAATGAAGTGAAAGTAACATTACACACTTCATCATGTGACATTGTAGCACCAGGGCATATGTCAAAAGGCTCACAATATTTGGCTCTACACTTTTCATCACAAGTTTTGGGAACCCACATTTGTTTAACAGTTTTGGGTTGGTGGTTTTGAAAAATTTCGATTTGTCTTTGAATGAGGCTTCCAATGTGTCCGCCAATGTTCTTTGCATTGGTCGGCGATTGGCGCTTCATACGGTTCTGCCAATGAGCTTTTCCAAAGAAATCTTGCCTCATTTCATTCTCATACATGGCCTTTTTCAGAAAACAAAAGGGTTGTATGTGACCAGGCTTATGGCAGAAGTGACACACATAATTTTTCCTTCTTACTCTCGGTTTTTCACAGAAAACAGTTTCAGGAAAATTTTCATTGGTCTGTTTGGTTCCAGATGTTCCTTCTCCCTCTTTCACAAATACCTTAGGGACAAAACCAATACCTGACCTGGATGTATTACCAGAATTCAGCAGATCATCAACCTTTTGTTTGCTAGAATTCCACTTGGTCATGGTCTCTTTTGCTTGAAAAAGCTGCTCCTTCAACTGCTCAATCTCCACATCCTTTCTGCTTAGCACACTCTCCAGCCTTACAATGCATTCTTTTTATCCTCATTTGCCTTTTTAACAGCTTCATTTGCTTTACCAAGTAGTGTAACTTGGTGAGCTCTCTTCTCCCAATCCTTGTACAGCCTCCTTGTACCCTTCCAAGAGTCCGACTGTGTCTCCATCATCTTCTCGCAATTGTGGAATTAAAAAAGAAATCGCTTCCTGCTTTCAATGTATCTTCCCAATGTTGCTCCCGATGTTGCAAAGATTGGGTGACACATTTGCTGAAACATCTGCATTTTCAGAATCAGAATCATAAACAGCATTCAAGGTGATAAGATCACCTGGATCTTCTCCATCACTATCACTCAAGGTTGCTGAAAAATTCAAACCTTTCTTTCTTAAAGTGTTTGCACATTGGTTAGCATAGTGGCCATAACCTTGACATTCTCTACATTGGATAGAATCAATGTTCTTACCATTGTAGGATGACTTTGATGCAAATGGATTTGTGAAGGGTTTTTCTGGAGTTTGGAAAGAATTTTCTTTGGGAACAAATTTTCCAGAATCGGGTTTGAAATTGTTTTTCGAGCTTGATGATGGAGTTCTATTTTGACTTTTATTTTTCAAAATTCTTTGAATTTAGTAGTCAATAGAGCAATTGATTCTTCTCCAAAATCGACTCATCAATATCTTTTGAATTTCAAGCAAATCACATGAGAGATCAATTGGTGCATAGCAATATTTTTCACAATGGGTGTGGAAGGTGATGAAACTCCTTTGCCTTTATGTTTTATTTGATCGTTTAGGTTCAGTTCAAAGTTTTGAAGAATTCCAATCTTTCAAAACTCATCTTGTCAATATCATGTGATTCTTCAATTGCACATATCTTGACATTGAACCTCTTAGGCAAAGTTCTCATCATTTTGCTGACAAGACGCTCATTAGTAATAGGATCTCCTAACGCAAGAGCAGAGTTGGATAAATCAAGAAGTCTTCCATAATATGTCATTATGTCCTCAGACTCATGCATCCTAGTGTTTTCAAATTGAGTGGTGAGCATTCTTAACTTAGAAGCACGAACACTGGCAGGTCCTTCACATAAGGTCTGAAGGGCCTCCCACACATCTTTGGCAGATTCATAATTTGCTATCACCCTAAAAGTATTTGCATCTAAGGCCTTATAAATGGCAGACAAGGCTTTTGAGTTAAAAGAAGCGTGTTCCTATCATCATTGGTCCACTCAGCATTCTTTGGTGATCTTAACATCACCATCGAATCGATTTTGGGATCAACCATTTTGGGAGGACTCCAACCATTTAGAACTTTCATCAATGGATTTGATGAAGATCCACGCTCTTTCATCAATGGATTTGATGAAGATGCGCATCTTGACTAATTAGCCAAATTTGAATAATTAGCATTTGTGAGAGTAGGAGGCGAACCACGTTCTCATACCGAGAATCCATCACGACTTTAAACGAGACTCTTAGGCTCGATATCAAGAGAAGGCTACCGATACCAATCACGACTGAAAGAACGAATCAATGTGATTGCAATGGATTCTCGATATGTGTCAATGTGATTGCCAATGTTGCAATGATTGTTGCAATGAAGCGAGAATAATATCAACAACAATGATACAAACCGAGAATTATCAACAACAAGTTTCAATTGTCAGACAAACGTAAAACGTAACTTGTTTGATAATCAAAACAATCTACAAGTTTGATACTTGTAAGCCTCAAGGCCACACAAATCAAGGCCACACAAATTATATTGAAATCAACACTGTTTCGCACTTAATAACTAACAAAGATTCTCACAAGATATAGTATCTTGGAGAACCAAAAAATCCCACATAAAACACTAAACCAAACGTGGGAAGAAAGAATGAAAAACAACTTCCTAATGACAGAAAAAAGAAAAAGGAAGTAGCAAAAGAACAGTTCTTCAATGGCTTAAAAAGTGGGAAGAAAGAATGAAAACAACTTCCTAATGATGTTGTGTTAGCAAAGAACAGCTTCTTCAATGGCTTAAGCGACTTGAATGCTCTTGAATGACACTGCTCTACACTAACTCTACCAAGATTGCTCTCGCTTTATAGATTCTATTCTTCTCTCATTCAAGCTCTCGGCACACCCAAGCCACGAAATCCCGCCTCCATATATAAGCCACCATCCTGTAGGTACACGGCACAAGAAGACATTCTCCTACTAGGAAAAAAGATTAGCAAAAGATCAAGCAAGATTATGTTTCCTAATCAGACTATGATACTTTGAATAACCAATTTATTTGCAGAAATCTAGTTACCAAAAATATATTGTCTAAATCTTTTGAAAGATTTTCAAATCAATCTACCAAAAGAATCCTAATCATAATCTAACACCTAAATAACCATTGACTAAAATAATATCCTTCTTTGACCAAGAAAGGTGAAAACAAGATAAAATAGGCTTCGCCTATTTTACCCTTACAGAAAATTTAAAGAAGTAAATAGTAGATTTTAGCATTATTTTATAATAAAACGCATAGATTCATCAATTGGTTTTTCATTTTCTTCATCTTTTTAACATTATGACACATTTTCTTAACCCGTTTCTCTTAGCTTATTCATGGGTAATAACTAAATTTCACTATTTACATGCAAAACTCATCATTTATAGACCCACCACCACCAGAACCTTAAATTTAACTATTTACAAACCTAAATTCAATTTTTAAAATTTTTAAATTTGATGATTGAAACCCAAACCCATATGAAGATTTGAAAAATTGATGATTTGAAAATCTAACAATATCGTATTCCACACCTAAACCACCACTACCATGGTTACAATCGCCCCAACCATTACCCCTAACCACCACCACCAGCGTCCCTGCAACTACCACCACCGGTATCACCACCACCAAGAAATACGTTCACATTGCCTTGCTAAAAGAGAAAAATAAAATATATTTACCTTCCATTAAATCCAATGCTTTCTTCAAGCGTATCTCCTATAGATTCTAGTGTTCTTCTCTAACAAAAGCAAAGATTTGTCAACGAAGTTATCTATTTTATTTTAATCTTCTTGACATTATATCACCTTACTTTAATGCATTTTCTTATATTATTCACAAGTAATTATTAAACATACTACATAAGTGTCTAATATCTTGATACTCACCAACAAATGTATTATTATAGTTACATTTTTTAATATACCTCTAATAATGTCTTTCCCAACCTATGATGTCCCACTTTCATACATAATTTTTATATTTGTCCGACTTTGTCCTCTCACGTTTATGGGTGTTAAAAACAGTAATGGAAAATCATACATGTTATGATTATTTTGGTCATATTTTACTTGTGACGCAAAGTGTGATTTGATTATATTTTCGTAATTTAGTTTGCCATTTGATATTTAAAATATATTATAATTAAAATAATAAATAATTATTTCAATAGTTATACTTTGTCTCATTTTAAATTCAAAGGCGAAAAAAATGCATTACTCCAAAAAAATGAAATTTAGATTATATTCAATTTATTATTTCTTCCTTCACTTTCTTCCGTCAACCTCATTATTCATAGACTTACCACCACTACGACCTCATATTTCACCATTAACACAAAAGTTAATTTTTGATTTGATTTTATTTCATTTTATAATTCAGTACTCCTACCTTCAAAGTAACTCATTTGCAAAAGCCATCATTTATGGACACACCACCACCACAAGCTTAAATTTCACTTTTTACAAACTTAAATTCAATTTTTAAATTTTTCAAAATTTCAAATTGAAACTGAAACCCATATGGATCTTTGAAAATTTGATGATTTGAAAATCTCACAATGTTGTACTTCATCTAAACCACCACTGTCATCCCTACAATCACCGTCATCACCGCCCCTAACACCACTATCCTTGCAGTCATCAACACCGTTATCACCATCACCAAGAAGCACACTCACCTCGTCTTGCTCAAATGGAGACATAAAATCTCTTTAACTTTCGTTTAGTCGAACTTCTTTCTTTAAACATCTCTCATTTCTTAGTTCCAATACACTTTTTGTGCAAATTACTAAGTAAGGAGAAAATCTAATTTTAGGATGAGACTACTTAAAAGGATGTCGGTTGGTGACAACCTATTTCAATAAAAGGAGACTTGCGGTAGAAGAAAGAAAGTCGATAGCCAGAGGAGGGAATATAGAGATTCTCACATGTAACTACCTCGAGTCCGATGAAGAGGAGCAAGCAAATTAAGGCCAGAAGAGGTCAGAGGTTTGGAACCAATTTATGAAAATTATTAAAATATTTTGAATCCAGTTATTTGCGATTACTAACATTGGTTTTGTTTGTAATATCTATATGTTAAGGACCATTTATAGTTTTAAAAGCTGTTGTAGTAGTTTGAAAATTTAAAGAAGTAAATAGTAGATTTTAGCATTCTTTTATATATAATAAAACGCATAGATTCATCAATTGGTTCTTCATTTTCTTCATCTTCTTAACATTATGACACATTTTCTTAACCCGTTTCTCTTAGCTTATTCATGGGTAATAACTAAACACGCTACAGATTTGTTTAATAGTTTGATACTCACTAACAAATCTATCATTATAGTTACAATTTTCTATATACATCTAATAATATCTTTCCCTAACATATATGTAAGGGTAAAATAGACATGACCTATTTTATCTTGTTTTCACCTTTCTTGGTCAAAGAAGGATTTTAAATTAGTCAATGTTTTTTTTTTTTTTGTGTTAGATTTTGTTTAGAATTCTTTTGGTAGATTGATTTGTTTTTTATAGGAAAATCTTTCAAAAGATTTTGGGTATATTAGTTAGGTAACTAAATCTTTGCAAATAATTTAGTTATTCCATGTATCATAGTTTTGTTAGGAAAGATATCTTGCAATATATTTTTGGTAACTAAATCTCTGCAAATATTTTAGTTATTCCATGTATCATAGTTTTGTTAGGAAACATAATCTTGCATGTTTAATTGGTTATCTCTTTCCTATTAGGAGAATGGCTCTTTTGCCGTGTTCTTGCAGGAAAACATTGTCTATATAACAAGGGCTGGAAGTCGAGCAATTGGGTGCGCTGAGAGCCTGAAAGAGATTAGATCGAAAGCTATAAACTGTGAGCATCCTTGCTGTAATTCCGGCAATTCATCTTTTGAAGTCGTGTGAAACTTCAGAGAATACACCATTGTTAGCTTCATCGAATCATCACGGAACAATTCTGTTGTTGCTGCTTCGTTTTCTGTATTTAGGAAGCAGTTCTTCCTTCTTTCTTCCCACGTTTGGTTTAGGTTTTATGTGGGATTTTTGGTTCTCCAAGATCCTATATCTTGTGAGAATTTTTTTTGTTGATTGTTAAGTACAAAACAGTTTTGTTTTTTAATATAATTTGTGTGGCCTTGAGGCTTGATCTACAAGTATCAAACTTGTAGATTGTTTTTTGATTAAAATTTGTCTTCAAAAATCTGTTAGAAACTGAATTTCTATACAATCTTCATTTGCTTGCTTTTTGCTATTAGTTGATGTTTTCATTGACGCCATTCTTGCAACAATCACTACAACATTGGTATACACATTGACTCATATCGAGAATCCGTGGTATCACGTTCTTTTCAATTGGTATCGAGCCTTCTCTTGATATCACTAGAGTCGATTCTCGTTTAAAGTCGTGATGGATTCTCGGTATGAGAACGTGGTTCGCCTCCTACTCTCACAAATGCTAATTATTCTATATGGAAAGTCAAGATGTGCATCTTCATCAAATCCATTGATGAAAGAGCGTGGCTTGCTGTTTTAAATGGTTGGAGTCCTCCCAAAACTGTAGATTCGGATGGTGATGTCAAGATCACAAAAGAATCTGAGTGGACCAATGATGATAGGAACACCGCTTCTTTTAACTCGAAAGCCTTTGTCGCATATTTATAAGGCCTTGATGCAAATACTTTTAGGGTAATAGCAAATTATGAATCGCTAAAGATGTGTGGGAGGCCCTTCGCATACTTTATGTGAAGGACTCTGCCAGTTGTTCTTCTAAACTAAGAATGCTCACCACCGGTTTGACTTGAATGCCGTTTATGATCCTCGATTCTTAATGTAGATGTTTCAAAGAATGTGTCACCCGATGTTGCAACATCAGAGCAACATTGGGAGAGACATTGTTAAACAGGAACCATTTCTTTCTGCTTTAATTCCACATTGCGTAAGATGATGGAGAGACGATTCGATTCTCGCTTGGAAGGGTACAAGGAGTCAGACAAGGATTGGGAGAAGAGAGCTCACCAAGTTACACTACTTGGTAAGGCAAATGAACTATAAAAAGCAAATCTGATCAAAAGAATGCATATGAGGTCGGAGAGTGTCCTAAGTAGAAAGGATGTGGAGATTGAGAAGTTAAAGGAGCAAATTACTCAAAAAGAGACCATGACCAAGTGGAATTCTAGCAAACAAAAGGTTGATGATCCGCAATAATTCGCAATACTTCTAGATCGGTATTGGTTTTGTCCTCTATGTATTTGTGGAAAAGAGAGAAGGAACATCCAGCAAAAGGACCAATGAAAGTTTCTCTCGAACGTTTTCGTGAAAAACCGAGAGTAAGAAAGAAAAATTATGTTTGTCACTTACGCCATAAGTTCGGTCACATACAACCCTTTTGTTTTCTGAAAAAGGTCATGATGAGAATGAAATGAGGCAAGATTTCTTTGAAAAGCTCATGGCGTAACCAGAGCAGCCTAATGCGCCCAATGCAAAGAACATCAAGGCATTACATTGGAAGCCTCATTCAAAGACAAATCGAAAATTTTTCAAAAATCTCCAACCCAAAGTTTTTAAACGATGTGGTTCCTTAAGGGTAGTAATGACAAAGGCAAGTCCAAATATGAACCTTTGATATATGTCCCGGTGCTG
>CM028380.1:7847054-7880118 GCA_013146195.2 Codonopsis lanceolata
CATACAAGCTCACAGGAGCTTGTTTGAGGCATACAAAGCCTTTTTCAATTTAAACACATGATCGGGTTTATGGGGGTCCTCAAACCCTTTTGGTTGTTCAACAAACACTTCTTCTTCAAGAATTCCATTTAAGAATGCACTCTTCACATCCATTTTGTTGAAGAGTTATGTCAGAAAAACAACAATTGCAAGCAAGCGAATAGACTCAATGCGGTATGAGGTTTCATCAAAATCCACCCCCTGACACTGTGTACGCCTTGAGCTACAAGTCTGCTTTATTTCTTATTATTTCTCCCACTTCATTTGTTTTGTTTTGAAAATCCATTTAGTTTCAATAACATTTATTCAAGTGGGTCTAGGAACAAGATACCAAACATCATTTTTTGTGAATTGATCTAGTTCCTCTTGCATGGCATTTATCCAACTTTCATCTTTGAGGGCCTCTTGCACATTTTTAGGTTCACCAATAGTGGAAACAAAACATGAAGCATGTATTTCATCAAATTCAAGTGTGTGGACATGCATGCAAGTTTCTTGTAATCCACTTTACCTTTCTTCCTTGTTGACATATCATCACTGCACATTACCTATAATTTGAGTGAGAGGATGGTTTCTCTCGATCTTGCTTGGAATGTCAATTTCTGCTCAATCAATGACCGACCCATCATTTTCCCGATTTGAATCCCAGCAACTTCATCTTCTCGCCTCTTTGTTCAATAGGTCTTCTGATGTTGCGGCATTCTAAGCACATTGGGTGAAACATCCCGAATTTTTCCACCAACCACCTAATCTGCTGCTCTGTCCTACTGCTCACTTTCATTGAACTACTGGATTCAACCGTTCTTTCGGATCAAAATCTCCAAAATCTAAAATCCCACGAAACATCTTCTTGAAGTTTTGTGACCAAGATCGCTTAGATCATCAAAAACAATGTTCATGGATTCCATAATAGTCTTAGTTCGTAGATTAAAAACTCTATATGCTCGACTATTTGTGGAATATCCCATGAACACACACTTATCACTCTTAGAGTCAAACTTGAAGTTGGTCTCTATCATTGAGAAGATAACACACGCGACCAAACACATGAAAGTATTTCAAGGTAGGTTTCTTTCCAAGAAAAATTTCGTAAGGTGTCATTGTGCTACCCGGTCTCAAGAAGACCCTATTTCCAATGTGACAAGCAAGTATTTAATGCTTTCCCAAAATCTTTTAGCCAAATTTTTGAATGTAACATCACCCTAGCCATTTCTTGTAATGTCCTCGTTTCTTTCTCTCCGCCACTCCATTTTGTTGTGGAGTTTTGGGTAGAATTCATGTGAAATACCATTGGAGGCACAATAATTAGAAAAAGATGTGTTTTCATATTCCGTGCCATGATCTGATCTAATTCTAATTAGTTTTAGATCATACAAGTTCATTACACTGTGTACCAAATTTTGAAGGCCTCAAAAGTTTCGGACTTCTCTCTTAAAAATATCACCCAAGTGTATCTAGAGAAGTCATCCACACAAACAAAGGTATATTTTTTTCTTACCTAGGCTTTCTACCTCAATGGGACCCATAAGGTCGGTGTGAATCATCTCTAGGCATCTAGAGGTGGAGCATTGTGTTATGGGAAGATGTGAAAAGCCTTGGTTTGTTTACCTTTTGACATGATCCACATACCTTTGAATAATTCCTTTCCAAATTTGGTAATCCTTTAACAGCATCATGTCTCATAAGCTCATCGAGCTTACGAAAACTCATGTGACCAAGTTTCTGGTGCCAAAGATCTATTACATCAAGACTTGCTTTCTGACAGGATTGGGTATTGTTGAACAAGTAACAGTTATCAGACGATCTTATACCTGTCAGAAGACATTTGTTATTATGATCAAGAACTTCACAAGAATTTTTGTCAAACCTTACCTGAAGATCATCATCACACAACTGACTTATACTGATCAGGTTTGTCTTAAGTCCTTCCACATGGTAAACATTTGTGAGATTTGGAAGGCCTTCAACATTCAATGTTCCTTTCCCAATAATTCTCCCTTTGGCACCACCACCATATGTCACTGATCCACCATTAATACTCACATATTCTTTCAAATTCTCAGCTGAACCTGTCATATGTCTAGAACAACCACTGTCAAAATACCAAGATCCAGCAATATGAGATTTTAATGAAGTGAAAGTAACATTACACACTTCATCATGTGACATTGTAGCACCAGGGCATATGTCAAAAGGCTCACAATATTTGGCTCTACACTTTTCATCACAAGTTTTGGGAACCCACATTTGTTTAACAGTTTTGGGTTGGTGGTTTTGAAAAGATTTCTGATTTGTCTTTGAATGAGGCTTCCAATGTGTCTGCCAATGTTGCTGCATTGGCTGCTTCATACGGTTCTGCCAATGAGCTTTTCCAAAGAAATCTTGCCTCATTTCATTCTCATACATGGCCTTTTTCAGAAAACAAAAGGGTTGTATGTGACCAGGCTTATGGCAGAAGTGACACACATAGTTTTTCCTTCTTACTCTCGGTTTTTCACAGAAAACAGTTTCAGGAAGATTTTCATTGGTCTGTTTGGTTCGAGATGTTCCTTCTCCCTCTTTCACAAATACCTTAGGGACAAAACCAATACCTGACCTGGATGTATTACCAGAATTCAGCAGATCATCAACCTTTTGTTTGCTAGAATTCCACTTGGTCATGGTCTCTTTTGCTTGAAAAAGCTGCTCCTTCAACTGCTCAATCTCCACATCCTTTTTTGCTTAGCACACTCTCCAGCCTTACAATGCATTCTTTTTTATCCTCATTTGCCTTTTTTAACAGTTCATTTGCTTTCCCAAGTAGTGTAACTTGGTGAGCTCTCTTCTCCCAATCCTTGTACAGCTCCTTGTACCCTTCCAAAGAAGTCGACTGCGTGTCTCCATCATCTTCTGCAATTGTGGAATTAAAACAGAAGAAATCGTTCCCGTTTCTGCTCAATGTATCTTCCAATGTTGCTCCTGATGTTGCAGCATTGGGTGACATATTTGCTGAAACATCTGCATTTTCAGAATCAGAATCATAAACAGCATTCAAGGTGATAAGATCACCTGGATCTTCTCCATCACTATCACTCAAGGTTGCTGAAAAATTCAAACCTTTCTTTCTTAAAGTGTTTGCACATTGGTTAGCATAGTTGCCATAACCTTGACATTCTCTACATTGGATAGAATCAATGTTCTTACCATTGTAGGATGACTTTGATGCAAATGGATTTGTGAAGGGTTTTTCTGGAGTTTGGAAAGAATTTTCTTTGGGAACAAATTTTCCAGAATCGGGTTTGAAGTTGTTTTTCGAGCTTGATGATGGAGTTCTATTTTGACTTTTATTTTTCAGAAAATTCTTGAATTTAGAAGTCAATAGAGCAATTGATTCTTCACCAAAATCAGACTCATCAATGTCTTTTTGAATTTCAAGCAAATCACATGAGAGATCAATTGGTGCAGGCATAGCAATATTTTTCACAATGGGTGTGGAAGGTGATGAAACTCCTTTGCCTTTATGTTTTATTTGATTGTTTAGGTTCAGCTCAAAGTTTTGAAGAATTCCAGCCAGTCTTTCAAAACTCATCTTGTCAATATCATGTGCTTCTTCAATTGCACATATCTTGACATTGAACCTCTCAGGCAAAGTTCTCATCATTTTGCTGACAAGACGCTCATTAGTAATAGGATCTCCTAACGCAAGAGCAGAGTTGGATAAATCAAGAAGTCTTCCATAATATGTCATTATGTCCTCAGACTCATGCATCCTAGTGTTTTCAAATTGAGTGGTGAGCATTCTTAACTTAGAAGCACGAACCGGCACCGGCGTGTCCTTCCTTCACATAAGGTCTGAAGGGCCTCCCACACATCTTTGGCAGATTCATAATTTGCTATCACCCTAAAAGTATTTGCATCTAAGGCCTTATAAATGGCAGACAAGGCTTTTGAGTTAAAAGAAGCAGTGTTCCTATCATCATTGGTCCACTCAGATTCTTTGGTGATCTTAACATCACCATCTGAATCTACAGTTTTGGGAGGAGTCCAACCATTTAGAACTGCAAGCCACGCTCTTTCATCAATGGATTTGATGAAGATACGCATCTTGACTTTCCAAATAGAATAATTAGCATTTGTGAGAGTAGGAGGGCGAACCACGTTCTCATATTGAGAATCCATCACGACTTTAAACAGAATCGACTCTTAGTGATATCAAGAGAAGGCTCTGATACCAATTGAGAGAACGTGATACCACGGATTCTCGATATGTGTCAATGTGATTGCCAATGTTGCAGTGATTGTTGCAACAATGGCAATGACAATGAGAACTGAGAATAATATCAACAACAGTGGCAGCGGAAATTTGTAGACAAACTCAGTTTCAAACAGAACTTGGAGACACGTATTAATCAAAACAATCTACAAGTTTGATACTTGTAGATCAAGCCTCAAGGCCACACAAATTATATTGAAATCAACACTGTTTCGCACTTAATAACTAACAAAGATTCTCACAAGATATAGTATCTTGGAGAACCAAAAAATCCCACATAAAACACTAAACCAAACGTGGGAAGAAAGAATGAAAAATAACTTCCTAATGACAGAAAAAGGAAGCAGCAAAAGAACAGTTCTTCAATGGCTTAAAAAGCTGTTGATGTTGTGTTATCTGAAGCTTCAAACAGCTTCTGTATGAATGGTTGAACTGCTACACAAACTCTACCAAGATTCCTCTCAGTTTTATAGATTCTAATCTTCTCTCTTTCAAGCTCTCAGCACACCCAAGCCACGAAATCCCGCCTCCATATATAAGCCACCATCCTGTAGGTACACGGCACAAGAAGACATTCTCCTACTAGGAAAAAAGATTAGCAAAAGATCAAGCAAGATTATGTTTCCTAATCAGACTATGATACTTTGAATAACCAATTTATTTGCAGAAATCTAGTTACCAAAAATATATTGCCTAAATCTTTTAAAAGATTTTCAAATCAATCTACCAAAAGAATCCTAATCATAATCTAACACCTAAATAACCATTGACTAAAATAATATCCTTCTTTGACCAAGAAAGGTGAAAACAAGATAAAATAGGCTTCGCCTATTTTACCCTTACAGTTAATAATTAGAGTCTCCAAGACTATGGCATGAAACCGAAGTGACTGGAGAAGGGCCCCAGACATCGAGATGAAACATGTCTAATGGATTTAACGAATTAAAGGTGCGAGAAGGAAAAGGTAAACTGCAAGACTTACCTAAAGGGAAAACATGACAAACACCATTAGAATTTGAAGACCCAGTAATTGGAATCCGAAAATTATTAACTAGAGACTCAAAAATAGGCTGAGAAAGGTGACCCAAGCGAGCATGCCACGTCTAGGATGTCGCGCCTTCACCAATGAGAGTAAGAGGATTAATAGCGGATGTTGATTGGAAAGATAGGTTATAGAGACCGGCGGTGCTACTTCCAAAAAGAATAATCTATCGCGTGCGGTGATCCTTCACACGAAAACCAGAATGATCAATTTAAAAAAAAACAATTATTATCACGAGAGAATTGACGAATAGATAATAAGTTTTTATGTATAGAGGGCACACATAAAACATTGTGTAAATTAAAAGTGTGAAAACCATTTAAAAAACTAGACTGACCAACAAAACATATAGGGAGATGAGAACCATTGGCGATAATTATTGTGTCCTTACCAAAGTAGGGAGTGGATTGAGAAAACATGTCCAGAGACTGAATCATGTGAGAAGTAGCACCGTAGTCGAGAACGAAAGAGACCGGGGCCATGGATGATGCTGGAGGGGACGGGTTTTGGTAAGGAGAAGGCTGAGTGTAGTTGGGTAGTGGGGTGGATGAAGGTGGGAAATGGGCCATATAGGCTTGGTTAAGTCTATTTGGGCAAGTGGGGGCTAGATGATTTGGGCGGTGACAAAGCTGGCATGTGGTTTTGGGGTTAGGAACCAGAAAAGAATTAGGAGGGGAGTAAACAAACGGGTTTGGAGAGGGAGATATGGCTGGGCTGAGAGGGAATTTTTGAACCCAACAATTAAAAGATAGGATTTAAGTTCATCATACCAAGCTCGTGGAGCTTGTTTGAGGTCATAGAGTGCTTGACGAAGTTTGCAGACATGAATCAGATGAGATTGACTGACAAAACCAGGAGGTTGTACCATAAATACATCCTCTGTGAGAGAACCTTGAAGAAAAGCATTATTAATGTCAACTTGACGAAGAGACCACCCATAGTTTATGGCTAGAGAAAGAATAGTACGGACGGTAGATGGTTTAACTACAGGACTGAAGGTTTCAGTTTAGTGATGGGTTTTTGAATATTATTTTGGAGGCGGGTGGTAGGTTGTGGTGGAGGTTGTGGGGGAGGGGGAGGTGGAGTAGGCGAGGGTGTTGAGAGTATAGTAGGCTGGGAGGTAGTCGGGGATTCGGCTGTAGTAGTGGGGGAAGAGAGATGAGGTGATGAGGCAGCTTGTTGGGTTAGAGATTGATCGAGTGGCTATTGTGTTTGTGTATCTCTATCACTTTGTACCCCTCTTATAAGGGTCAAGTTGATTGTCCCCCTCCTTGTATTTTTTTTCCCCTATCAATAAAATATTGCAGGGTACTGTCCCTATTTCCCAACAAAAAAAAAAGTGTTTTGTAGGTAATCTCGACAGTGCCCCCAGCCTATTTTCTGCATCTAAAGTAGTTATGATATTGTAGTCTATTACAATTACAAATACTTAAATGGTCAAGTAGCTTAATAAAAAGACTTGGTCTAAATATATAATCCACTTGAGCAAGTAGAACGATGAATCCAGAAGGATATCATTAGTATGATATTCATTCTAGTTTGAAGTATATGTTCAAGTACCTTTTCTTATTGATAATTTAATTATATTTCATCAATCTGGTGGTGTTTGGTAGATATCGATATAACATAGATGTAAACTTTTTCTATAATAAGTCCCTTTTGAAAGTTTTCAACCACTTTACATTCTTATATTTTTTCGTAATCGAAAAAAGACACTTCATGCATGATGATGTATCATTCGTATATCGTGAATCATAAAAGTGTCTTATTAATTTTATGTATCGCGATACATGATATGTCTTTTTTTTTTTGAAAAAATATAAAGGGATAAATCGGTTGAAAATGACGGAGCCAAATGTCTCCCAATTATTTTGGATGTCAAATAAACTTTTTGGGTGAAACGGAGCAGAGTAGTTTTTATCGACCACCTATTCCTAGTCTTCTAGATACTGTTACCAATACTGCACCACCTATTATTGCCTCTTCCTGGAAAGTGGCACTTCTACCAGCTAATAGCAACCACCATAATAACCAGCTTCTTCGTACTTTCAGTTACTACTAGTATAATTCAAGCTGTCAAGTGGTCGGATTCCATGAAAGTTAACTAATTCAAATGGTTGGGTTAATAAGTGATTCAAAGACTAAGTTGGCAAGTGGCTTTAGAAAATTTTGTAAACAGCTCAGATTGAGATGCCGGCCTTGATAACACTCGCAGCATGTACTTTTATTGACGGCTTAAATCTATTTTACTTTATCAATACATGTGTGAGTTTATCAGAAGTATTATTTATGCTATGTACGTATGATTTGTTTTTTCTTTGATCTGATATATATATATATATATAGGAGTATATATATACGTATGATTTAGTTTTCATAGAAAAGCCGCGCTTGAGAACTTGTACAACATATCGTCGTTGACTGAAAATCCCAACTGATCGTAGTATGAGTTTTCTTTAAGGCATAAGTCCTCGAACCGTGGTGGAAGATTCTCTCTTGCTGCCCCTACCCTAGTTTTTATTTGTATTTGTTCAGATCAAGTAGACAGAAAATATCTACTTTATGCAACAAAGTTATAGACAAATCATTGGCAAGTACTGAATTCATATGATCAATGCATTAAATAGTTTGAAAGACGACCTCTTCAAAACAATTGTTTTATGATGGGGCTAAATATAAAAGTACAACTGGTGTGCGACCTCCGAGTCTAGACCTTGTATATATATGATGGTATTAGGGCTAGCGGCTACAACATATACACTAGAAAACTTACTTCCATTTTCAATCTCCAAAAGTTAAGAGATCTTAATTCTCATCATTCTTAATTATTTCAGTTAAGTTTTCTTCTGTCATGGCTTGCAGGCTTTTCTCATTCACTCTTATTTCAGCCAATAATCTCCCTGATGTACGCAACTTTGGAAGTATGAAAGTTTATGCAAAGTTTTCACTGCGTGGCATAGCCGATACTGAATATCAAACATCAGTGGACGAGCTCAATGGCACGAATCCCAAGTGGAACTCTCTTCTCAAATACTGGATATCGCAGTCAGCTCTCCAAGAGGGTTCGGGTGTCATACTAGACGTCGAGTTATACTGTCAGAGGACCTTTGGTGACAGATACGTTGGCCAGGTCAACATAAATTTGAAGAAACTTTTTGAAGGTACGCTTAGTAACCCGGTTAATATGACCGTAAAGGTTGATGATTCTCAAACTACTGAAGGAACAATAGAATTTTCGTACAATTTCGGGGATTTGCAGACAGTTGATGTTAAGAAAAATGAACAATCTTTCTTAGGGGTTGTTGTTAAGGAGACAACGATGGCACTACTCGGCTTACTCTCGGACGGAGTTGTTGAAGCAGTGCTAGCTGTGTTAGCTGCTTAATTAAGTCATCCAACTACGAATAATGCTATATACTATACACAGAAAAATAGAATATGTTTTTCTGTTAGTTTAGCAATCTTTTAGTAACATGTCAAATTAAAGATGATCATCCATCCATGTTTTCATTTTACTTGTACTTGATGCTTAATATGTGTAATGTGGAGTGCTACAGTTGAAAATATATAGTGTGCTAATAGCGATTCCACACTTTAATTACTTGCCAGTTATGTAATGATGGATCAATCTTGTTCTGAGTGAGTCCAAACCCAAATCAAAAGGATATCTTCTTCCAATGTTGAATCTTCAAAAAATCAAATCCAAATCTTATTTGATTTGGTTGAGTTTGTATCAATATCCAATACAAATCAAAATCAATTAAATAAACCTACAACACACAAAACGATCGTGTTTCAACCTCTTCACACTTAAAAGGGCGTCGTTTTGGAAGGGAAATTGACCAACTTAAACGAGCTTGGAAGATCCTCTAGCATGTGTCTCGTCACCAATAATGTTCGTGACAACAACTGGCTATGGCGCAAGCGTCCCAATCTGCACCTAAACTTTAAGTACCTCTCCAAGTTTTCTAATGAAGGTCTTGTCAAAGGTCTACCTAAAATGTTTACTGACAACTCGACAGAAGTTGTAAAACTTGTCAAATGGGAAAACTTTTCAAGTCTTCCTTCAAGAACAAGACTGTAATGTCTACTTTCAGACCACTTCAACTTTTGTACATAGATCTCTTCGTACCAATCACTATTGTCAGCATCTCTAGAGACAAGTACACACTTAAGGTAGTTGATGACTACTCTCGTTTCACTTGGGTCGAAACAAGGAAATCTAAAGATGAGACATTTGATCTAGTCAATGCGCTATTCAGAAGACTTAGACGCAAAAGCTTGAAGACATGAAGTGACATTAGATCAAGAACAACAATATTGAAAAATACTATGACGACCACGGGATCAACCACAATTTATCTGTTGCTAGAACTTCTCAACAGAGCGGTATTACTGAAAGAAATAACAGAACACTCATAGAAGCAGGAAGAACTATGTTGGTAGAAGCTAAACTTCTTAAATATTTCTGAGCAAAAGCCGTCAACACTGTCTGTTTTACTCAAAATTGATCCCTGATAAACAAATTTTATAATAAGATTCTTAAAAATCCATAGAGATTTTAAGATCCTAACTCGTCCAAGTCCAATTCCATTTTAACTCTGTGTTAGAAAAAAAAACTTTCTGACTACGCGTTTTTCCTAAAAAGACCAAGTGTTAAACATAACTCTTTCTATGTTTTTTTTTAATTTCTGCTTTATTTTCAATCTCTCATAATGATAGTTGGAGTTAAAAATCAAATGATTTATGGTTCTTAAATTATCAATGTTTTAATAAATTATTGAATTATTTAAAAAAATATTTGTTTTTTAAATAAATTATTTAAAACATATTTACTAAATTAATAAATAAATATTAAATAAAATATATAAGACATACATCATCCAATAACATTAAAAATTTGTAAAAAAATTATTCTTATAAAAAAAGAGTATTATTCAAAAAAAAATTAGCACATCACAATTTTCATGGTGGCTATTACAGGTTGAATTAAAAGTTTTTTTTGTAGTTATCTTATCTTTATAATTCCCAATTATAACGGATTTTGAACAACGATAATACAAAAATAATTTATAATTTTAGTCAATTTCTTTACGAATTAAATTGCATTAAATGAATGAGTGTTAACGACTAGATTTAATGAATTAATATTTTTCAAAATTTATTAATCGAGTAAACTTATTATGTTTTATTATTATCATATTTATATTATATGATTCATTAAGAAAAAATGTATAGAATAATTAATTTAAATATTTGTCTCTTATTTTTTATTCAAATAATGTATATTTTCTTCTTATTTGTATTTTTATATTTCATTCATTCTTTCATTTTTTTTGTTTATAAAATAGTATCTTTTTTTTAACCCTTAAAAGCAAAAAACAAAAAAACAAAAAACAAAAAAAAAAAACAAAAAAAAAAAAACAAAAAACCAAAAAAACAAAAAACAAAAGAAAATACCCCCTTATAACATCATCAATAATTAAGGATCTTCTAACATTTTTAAAAAAATTAGGGGAGACAACTGAAATTAATTCCGTTAAAATTAGATGACAGTTAGAGATAATGGCGAAATTGCATCTATCTTTAAAAATACAATAACAATTTCACTCGAAAAATAGTACAGTAGCAAAATATAAAAATTCGTCAAAATATAATGACAAAATTAACTATTTTTTCATTGGTTAAATATCATATCACTTAACATATATGTGACTAGACATGCACAAAAGGTTCGCGGTTCACGGTTCGAACCGTGAACCGAACCGGCCAAGAACCGGACCTTTGATTGAACCAGAACTGGAGGTTTAATGGTTCAGTTAAGGTTCGCCTAAACCTTTTTTTCGTGAATCGACGATTTGAACCGTGAACCGACAGTTTTTTGGTGTTTTTGATGAAACAAATATTTTTTTTTGTTTTTTTCTTTTTTACCTAACCTATAAATACTCTCACTCTCTCTTCAAATTTTTTCGTACTTCTAGTCTCTCAAATTCTCTCAAAACTCTTCGTTTCTGTTTTTTTTTTTAAATACTTTTGTTATTTTTCAAAGTAGAAAATGTTTAAAATAATTACTTTTGGTCACTTTTAAAAATGTAAAAAATGTTTTACACAAAGTTTACAAATGTTTAACGATCGTTTTAAAAAAAACATAAAAAACATAAAATGTTGAAAAAAATAAATATTTTTTTTTGGAACCGTGAACCGGATTTAAGGTTCACGGTTCAGAACCGACCGTGAAGATTCATAGTTCGAATCTGATTCCTTATACCCTTTGTTAAAAACCGGCGGTTTCGAAACCGGAAACAGTATGGGCATCATGCGACATCATTAGTACATACTTGACACATATATCAAGATTGATGAAGAATTTGTATGAAAAGGGTAAACCGCACAATTGGTCCCTTGATTATAACCTTCTCTGCCATAAGTTCCTTAACAATTCTTTTTACCAATTTGGTTATATGACTTAAATTTTCATGTAATTAGTCATTTTGATGAATATCGTTAGTGCGGCATTAAGTTGCACAAGTGCTTTTGGGTAAGAGCTAAAAAGCAATTTTCAAAACATAAATTATATCTTATTTACAATCGAGTCCTTAGAGTTTGGAAAAGAAAATACCAGGTCTTCTTCCCCAAGGTTATTCTGCGATCTTTCTCCTGTCCTTTACTGCACTCACTCTAGTCTCTAACCCTCAATTTGCCATCTCCAACACCTTCTCTCATCAACCCCTTCAATTTTCAGCCTAGTTGCAGCTCCCCACCTAAATTTCGTGACCTAGGGTTTCGGTCACCATCTCCAACCAAGCAACCCCAATCTATGTCGATCTGTGCGTGTTTAATTGGCACCAAAAGCTTGGAATAAAAATCTCTCTCCCAAATTTTCCATCCTCTTCCTCATTCTCTCTCTCCCTCCAAGCCCTTGCATAGCCATGTCTGAGATCTCTTACTTCTTCTACCCAAACCCCAGCTATGTTCCTCATAAGCTCGACGCCCGTCTCCAGTTCTCTTTCTCGTCTCCGGCCAAGAAAGCTCGAAATTTCGGTCAAGCAATCCTTTGCTCCAACTGTTGAGCCTTCCAATTTGGGTCCACCTGACATTCGCGTCGATCTCGGGTCATCGCTTTGAAGTCCGGCGTCTCTTCAAGCTTCATCCAAACATCCTTCCAACTTTGTGCAAGATCTCAGTCATACTCCTCTGTCTCACACCATTCTAGCAACAAAACCTGAACTTATGAGCATAACGGGTGTGTTTTGTTTGCTATATATAAAATTAATTGTTATATATAATAAGTTTTGGATTTTTAAGAATAGATTAGTTTGGGTAGAAGGTCTTGTTGTGTTTTTTTAAAACCTCGGGACTCAATTGCAAATTGTGATATAATTGACGTATGAAAAGTTGAATTTTAACTTTTAGTCAAACACACGTAAGAGGTATATGGACAATTTAACAATATTTTACTAACGATATTCATCAAAATGATTGACCATATAAAAAATTAAAAGTCATAGGATCAAATTGATTTAAAAAAAATGTATTAAGAGACTAATGATGGAGATGGTCATGGTCAAGGGACCAAATGTGCGATTTACCCAGTAAAAAAATATGTATTCCAATCAATTAAGCTAAGGGAGTTTGGTGCTATAGCAGTAAATGCCAAAAATGATTTTAAGTCAAGATAATCCACTTGATCACTTGAGCAAGTAGATCGAGTAAAAATATAAATTAAGAAACATGCAATTAATATATGTCCACAATCAGTAATTTATATTTCATCAATCCGGTGGTGTTCGGTAGCCAACGATATAATATAGACGTAAACATTTTCTACAATATACAAAACTTTCTTCTAATAGCAACCATGCTTAAAAGCCAGCTTCGTCCTTCTTTCACTAGCTATTACGTTCCAGGATCTTTCACGCAGTCATGTCCTTTTTGAATAGAATTCTTCTGCCAAGAAGCTATAATATAACTGGTACTAATCACTTCTTTTAACGAGAAGTTTGATGTTCAAGTCTAACAAAAAGCTCTTTAAAACTTCACTATGATTATTCTCAACGAATAGGCCGAGGCGTTTAGCCTCACTAGAGACCCCATAACTTCTAGGCTCACGAAAGGCACTATATAGTTTTACTTTCAAGGCATTATTATATATTCTCCATCCATCCATTTATTATTGTCATGTTTTTCTTTTTTGTTTGTTCCAAAAATAATTGTATTGTTTATAACTTTCCTTTCTATAAAAACCTTCATTTAAGGGAATTTGAAATATATCAATTTTTCATGTAAAGTATTCCCAATTCGACAATTTGAATTAGAGTAAAATCTTCTTCCAACAACGGTGTAGATTTTTTTTTTTAACACAAGAGACCATTGGATAATAATGATACGTGTCAATCACAATTTTTGTCTTAAATTTTTAGATTTTGGTTGATGACGTGTCATGTAATTCTAAAGGTCGCTCGTGTAAAAAAATTATATACCACCTATAGATTAAAGGTTAATTCTTTGAATTATTCAATTTTTGGACAAACTTTGGCGTATTACTCATTTTTAATAATATTATAAGAGTAAAATTGAAAATTTTAAAAAATACTAATATTTATAATTAAAGTAACCTTATTGTTTATGTTTATTCATGCACCGGTTAAAATAAACAATAATATAGAGATGAAGTGAGTAATATGAGAGTCGTGGCAAAGTGTATGTTCTCTCTACCTTTTAAAAATAAGGATTAATTGCACCATTGGTCCATTAACTTTAGATCATTCTCACAATTAGTCTTAAGAAATTTTCATAACTTTTAGGTTCTAAAAGTTTCAAAATTTTACAACCTTGATCTTTTTGATGAATGCTGTTAGAAAAATTATATTAAAAACCCATGTCTCATCCACGTTAGTTTGGGTTAGGGCTAAAATATAATTTCTCACACCTTTCACTAAAACCCTCTTTCTCTTTATTCGCTCTCATTTGCCTCTGTCTTCCACATCATATTCTCTTTTCTTTATCTCACCCGCTCTCTTTATATATATCTCCGCCATCAGAGTCCTCCATCAGCCACTACTTTAACTCTTTCCCCACTACTACCACCACCCACTAGTACCCCTCGATCCACCCCTCTTCAACTTCGATTCCCCTCTAGTACCACTATCATCGCAAAGAATAGGAAATTCCATTTTAGGATAGGGAGGAGAGAGGCAGACAAGAGTGATTAGAGACATGACGATCTTATTGAGGGGTGTTGGAAATTCCATTTCAACCATTACCCAAATGCATGTGAACAACATATGGGGTACTTAGGTATTTTTCTAACGACACCCATCAAAAAGACCAATTAGGATGTGAAATTTTGAAACTTTTAGGACCCAAAAATTACGAAAATGTTTAAGGGACTAAAGTTAAAAATGACCCAAACTCAAGGGACTTATAATGCGATTAAATGTAAAAATAAAGTTTACTCCTCCGTATATTGGCAAACACTTAGATAAGACTAGAGCTAACAAATAGGACTAAAGCCCGCGGGCATGCTCGCCCCGCCACCTAAAAAGGGCGGGCCTCACGGGCTGTGGGCTTTTGTGGATCGGGCGGGCACGGGCAGCCTGCAATTTCTAGACGCTGGCTTAATAAGTTAATTCTTAAAACATTGCACATTTGGACTAGTGAGCGGCCTAGGCCCATTTCCGTCAAAAATAAACGTAACTTAGGGTTAGGTCATACTCTCAAATTCTCAATCTCTCATTCACTCTCATCAAAATTGAAAGATCGCGACAGTCACTCTCTAGCGAATCGCGATTGTGCCGCTCCCAGCCTCTGGCTCTGCGCTTCCAGCTCACTGGCTCAACACCTCTCTCTCTTGCTGCTTTTTTAGACTCTTAGTCAGTTAGTTTCACTCTCGATCTCTCTCTCTCCCATCTTGCTTCCAAATCCGGCATAGGCACAGCGGCTCTGCCAGTCCTCACCAAGCTCAATTACATCTCCTTTCTCCATTTCATCTTCATTTGATAGAATTTCGAAAGTTTGTTTATATTTCTTGCTTCTTGTGTTTAATGTTTGTAGTTTTGAATTGAGATATGACTTGTTTTTGCAGTAAGTTATAGTAGATGATTTCCTGTTTTTCTCTAGCGCTTGATTGGCATTTGCTATTACCTACTTTCTTTTGACCAATGAAGAAATTCATTTGGATTTGGATTTGGATTTGGATTCAACATCTGAGTTTATAGTTTTTTTATTACAACGTCTAATCAAAGATGTTAATAATTGGGGACATCTGATAATAAATAAAAATAAAAATAATTAAATAAATTCATTTTTGCGGGCTAGCCGTTTTGCCCGCGGCCCTATACGGGGAGGGTTGAGCCATGAGTTTTAGGGACCGTTATGTTTGCGGGCTTTCCAGACCCTCGAGTAAACCTTCCCCGCAAGCCCGTTTTAACAGCTCTAGGTGAAGAAACTAATAAAGTTTAGGAATAATGACATTACCTTTCCATTGATTGAATCACATATTTATAGGGAGAGTTACAATTAGGATTACTCTTGGAGTAAGATACAAAAAACCTTTACAAGGAAGGAATCATAATAAGGAAACAATTATACAAGGTAATTACTACTAAATAATAATTACAAATAAACAAGAATAAATACTAAATATATTATTATCTAATATGCCCTCACAAGATGGACGACCGAGAGGAGAGACCAATCTTATGAAGTAATTGATGAAACCGTTGGCGAGCAAGAGCTTGGTCAGTGCATCTGCTAACTGATCAGCCGAGGAAACATGACAAACCCGCATAAGCCCATCTTGAACTTGTTGTCGGATGAAGTGAAAGTCCAGGGCCACATGCTTCATGCGAGTATGGAAGACCGAGCTCTCCGAGCAGAGACACAATTTAGCAGACTTCAGCAACTGTGGCAGCAACAGCTCGGTATTCAGATTCAGTCGAAGAGCGAGAAACAGTGTGTTGTTTCTTGGAGCTCCAAGAGACCGGGTTGCTGCCAAGGTAGATAATGTAGGCACTGGTGGAGGTGTAGTCATCTTTGTTGCCCGCCCAATCCACCGCGGATGATCTCAATGAGGTCCTCATGGTCAAGTGGTTTGCCCAGAGCCGCGAGTTCATCAGCCCGACTTTTGACAAACTGCATCTAATCGGAGATCGACTGAGTGCCCTTGGATGCCCGCTTGAGGTAGTCTTTAATCTGCTTGATGTGACTGCGAGTCAGGTGAGCATAGATTGACAAAGAGTTTCCCATGCTTCACGAGTAGTTACGGCCTGTTGGATCATAGGAACTAGGGGAGCAGAGAGGAAACCAATAAGAGTTCCGAACATGAGTTTGTTTTGCCGAATCCAGGGCTGGTAGAGTGGGTTTGGGGTGGAAACGCCCTTGGATGATTGTGCATCCTTGGCTAGGACGGTGGGAGGCGGGCATGGGTGTGAGCCGTCTACAAACTTATAGAGGTCATAGCCAATGAGGGTGGCCTCAATGCAACTTGGAGTTTCCAGGCTAGGTAGTTGGTAGAGATGAGTTTGGTGATGTTGTGGTAAGAGATGTTGATGAGGTCGAAGGTTTGTGTGGGATCAAGGGGGTTTTTAATGGTGAGCGAGTGATTTCTGTTAGCCATGGTGGAGAGTGGTTAGGGTCTCGGCTAAAGGAAGAAGAAAAGAGTTTAGGAGCAAAGCTCTAATACCATGAAGAAACTAATAAAGTTTATGAATAATGGCATTACCTTTCCATTGATTGAATCACATATTTATAGGGGGAGTTACAATTATGATTACATTTGGAATAGGGTACAAGAAACATTTATGAGGAAGGAATCATAATAAAGAAATAAATATACAAGGTAATTACTATTCCCTCCGTCCCTTAATAATCGTCCTGGTTGACCCGGCGCACAGTTTAAGAAAAAACAATTGACTTGATTATTTATATTGGTTTAATGTCTAGTTTCCTTTAAAGCACATGTGTATGTGGCCCATAATTAAAGTAGAGTGAAAAAGTAAGGGTAAAGTGGTAAAAGTGATGTTCTAAAAAGGTAAGTTTCAAACTGGACAATTATTTTGGGACGGACGAAAAAGGAAAGGAGTACTAAATAATAATTATAAATAAACAAGAATAAATACTAAATATATTATTCTCTAATACTAAGTAAGACTTACATATATATTTTTTAAGACGGATCCTCTTTACTCTACCCACCGTGTATTGGTGGGTTTGATCTGTGAGAAAGTGGTGCTTTGTCTGACGAATTAAGATCCGCAAGACCTTATTACAGGAGATTTACTCTCTCTCTCTCTCTCTCTCTCTCTCTCTCTCTCTCTATATATATATATATATATATATATATATATATTTTAATTGGTTGATTATATTGCCAAGTGATTATTGTTTTGATTGGTTATTGTATTTTGCGGTGTGGTTATTTGGATATTAAAAATGAGTAGGTCTTTTGTAAAACCGTCTTAATTATGGGTCTTAACTTGTAAGACATAGTCTCACTCTATCATGGCTTAACACACCAACACACGATGGGTAAAAATATTTGTCTTACAAAAAATATCCGTAAGACCGCCTTACCCAAATTTTTGCCATTAAAAATTATTCAATTCTTTGTGCGTTGGTCTTGATTTAGAATAATTAAATATTTAATTTTTTATCGACCATTACTTGGCATTAAAATTGATAAATTATGCAATGTTATACTGTCTAATAATGTGGTGGAAGGTTCTCTCTTGCTGCCACTAGTTTTGTATTGTCAAGTAGACAGAAAATATATTTTTGCAATCAAGTTATAAAAAAAAATCATTGGCGAATACTGAATTTATATGATTTATTATGCATCAAATTGTTTAAAAGACGAGCTCATTAAACAATTGTTTTCTGCAGGGTCTGACCTTGTTTTGATTGGTTAAATATAGAAACACAACTGGCGTGCGACCTCCGAGTTTAGCTAGGCCTTATATATAAGATGGTGTTAGGCCTATGGGCAACAAGAAGAAAACTTACTTGCATATTCAATGTCCACGAGTTAAGAGATCTTCTTGATCATCACCCTTCTTCCAGTTAAATTTTCTTCTAGCATGACCGGCAGGAATTTCTCATTCACTCTTATTTCAGCCAATAATCTCCCTAATGTACGCAACTATGGCACTATGAAAGTTTACGCAAAGGTTTCAATGCGTGCCATAGCCGATACTGAAGAATATCAAACATCGATCGACGAGCTAAATGGCACGAACCCTGAGTGGAACTTTCCCTTCAAATATTGGGTATCACAATCAGCTCTCCAAGAGGGTCTGGGTGTTATACTTGATGTTGAGTTATACTGTCACAGGACGTTTGGTGATAGATATGTGGGCAAGGTCAACATAAATTTGAAGAAACTTTTTGAAGGTTCACCTAGTAACACGGTTAGTATGACTGTAATGGTTGATGATTCTCAAACTACCCAAGGAACGATAGAATTTTCGTACAATATCGGTGATTTGGAAACCAGAGATGTTAAGAAAAATATTGAACAATCTTTCTTGGGGACTCTTCTTGAGCGATCAACAATGGCACTACTCGCGGAAGGAGTTAAGACAGCCGTGCTAGCTAGCAGTGTTAAGTGCTTTAATGGTTAAGACAGCCATGCTAATAGCAGTGTTAAGACAGCCGTGCTGTAATGGTTAATGCTATCTACATAGAAATGATAGTGTAGCAATATGTGTAATTAAATGTGAAGTTAAAGATGATAATTCATCGATATTTTATTTTTACTGTCGAGGGCTACAGTTGAAAAATAGTGTGTTAACGTGATTCCCCGTTTCACTTTAAGATTCTAAAAATGTCATTTTTTAAAAAGTTTGATTTTCAAATGGATACTCTTTATCCGGAACGGAGGGTGTAGTTAATTATGTAATGGTGCATCAACCTAGCTCAGAGTTCTTATGAGGCTGAGTTTATCGTTTATTAGTTTTTTGGATCCGTTACCTCTACACTTTTGTTTTAGTTTTTAGGTTTAAATAATTATTTGGTCATTTGACTTGTTCCGAATGTTTGGTCCTAACAGTTCCAAAAAAATTAATTTGTGCTACACATTTCATTTTGTGGTTAGATTCCCCCCTTCCCCCGTCACCCACTACAAGAAAAATGAGCTATGACGACATTTTTTTCTTGACACTTAAAATAAGTGTCGGCAATGGCCCACACTTTCATATATGTGTTGGAAATCAACGGCAATTAAAATATTTCATGGAAATTTGGCGACCTTTATTTTTAAATGTCATAATTTTACGATACTTTACCGAAGTGTTGGAAACAATTGCCGATATTTATTCATAAAAGTCGGAAAATACCCGACACTAATCCATATGAGTCGAAAATCAACGACAATTATTATATGCGACCGCAATTTGGCGACAATTTTTCATAAATGTCGATGGTTTAGCGAAGTGTTGGAAAAAATTGCCCACATTTTTTCATGAAAATCGGCAAATACCCGACACATAGTGCATGTGTTGGTAAATATTCGACAATACTTACTAAGTGTTGTAAAATTTTAATGAAATTTCTAAATAAAAGTTGGAAATTTTATGACATTTTATAAAGAAAAGTCGGGAATTTCTTTGACATAAAAAAAAATAGTCAACTCACTAGCAATCTAACAACATCAAGTAAATATACACCCTCGATAATTTTAACAAATTGTAAAGAAAAAAGTCAGAAACCCTATTTCGTCCCAAGCCCAATAGTTTTCAATTCACAACATACCATGCACCTTGTATCCGTATCCATCTAAAATTTTACAACATGTGTCTATCCGTTGTTTATCAGCCTCACGCAGCCAAACATAAACCCCATTGACTCAACTACCCCACTTTGTCAAATTACAATACCATTTCATTTCCACACCCACCCACCCACGTATAGTCTCCAATGGCGGCTAGAGCTCCCGCGGTGGCAACAACCACAAAACCTTCATCATCAAAATCGCTATCATTTGCGCCTTCGTCTCCATCTTCGTCCTTCGTGGCACCATCAGCATCGGCAACCTTCTTTCCTCCGAGACTGAGGCCGAATATCAACTCCTCATTGAAAAGACCAACTGATGTGATATTTGGCTCATCCCTCCGTCATCTAATACGAACATCGAGCCCGAATAAGTTACAGATCTTGAGTGATAAAGAGAGATGAAGGGAGAAAGAAATTCGCTCAGATATGGAATGAGTGAATGCCATAAAGGGAAAGAATGACCGAAAAAGGTGGACTTGGCTGGAGGGATGACCGATGTTGGCAAGGTCTTTGACCAGAGGTTGGGGCGAGCGAGACTGGAGAATGAGAGATCATGGGCCATGGCTGGAGATAGTGTTGAGAGAGAGATATATCTACCGAAAGAGTCTTCCAGTCAGTAGAAGCCAGTCCCCAAACTTCTAGATCGGCGATGAAAGAGTCAAGTCGGCGCGCTAATTTTCACGGTGAATAAGGAGAATAAGAAGCTACATGTGCACTGAATCGACCAAGCACTAGTATTTATAAATTTAAAAAAAAAGGCAAAACACACCTTTGGGCCACTGTACTTTTCAAAAAATTGCAATTAGGCCACTGAGACGTCAAAATTTTCGAGATGGCCACTATACTAGACTTATTTTGCACGTTAACCCCTTTTTGGATGGATGTTAAGTTAGGTTAAATGTCTATTTTGCCCTCGTCTTCATCATCATCATTGTCTTCTATAGACAAAGATCCTTTCCACCATTCACATGATCCTCTTGCTATCAAAAGGGAAAGTTGTACACCACGGCACATTCTCTTCCCTTCAAGAATTCTTGTAATCCAATGGCTTCACTGTCCCACCACAGCTGAATTCACTTGAATACGCCATGGAAATACTAACCCAACTCCAAGAAACAACACCCACACCCATCACACCACCATCTGCAAGTATTCCAACGAGGAAGAATCACGGCCGACGTCTGTCCGCTTCCATTGCAGAGAAGGAGAGCGAGAATTAAGAAAAGACAGAATCTACAAAGTATTCCAACAGAACTGGGTTCCTTTCGGACGTATTGATTTTTGGTGACTTGGCCATGGCGGTTTCCCCGGCGATTAACAGATTTGGGTTCTCATCGAAGAGAGGGAGAGCACTCGTTTCTTATCTCCATCACTTTAATTTATCTCCACTCTCTCTCCCTCACTTTCAAAACCATCTGCAAGTATTCCGACGAGGAAGAATCACGGCCGACGTTTATCCGCTTCCATTGCAGAGAGGGAGAGCGAGAATTAAGAAAAGACGGAATCTGCAAAGTATTCCAACAGAACTGGGTTCCTTTCGGACATATTGATTTTTGGTGGCTTGGCCATGGCGGTTTCCCCGGTGATTAACAAATTTGGGTTCTCATCGAAGAGAGGGAGAGCGAAAATTAAGAAACAGAGGAAACATAGGAAGAGGAAGAGAAAGACTATCATCATACCTCATATCAAACAACTAATCTCTCTCCCATACCTACTAGGAATATTAATAATCTACTCAATCTCAGTCTATTTCTTAGTGGGTGTTTGCTATACATGGCAAGAATTCGCCTACTTCATACTAGTAATCTGGGTTGTCGTTCTAATGGCGAATTCATTCGTTCTGTTCTTGAGCTCAGTGGCACCCAATTACATCGTCGGATCGTCCTTGGTAACAATACTACTGGTCGGATTCTTTCTCTTCTCCGGCTACTTCATATCAAAAGATAGCATGCCAAAGTACTGGGTTTTCATGCATTACTTCTCAATGTACAAATACGCATTGGATGCTTTACCGATGATGATGAAGACAAGGGCAAAATAGACATTTAACCTAACTTAACGTCCATCCAAAAAAGGGGTTAACGTGCAATATAATTAAGTCTGGTACAGTGGTCATCTCGAAAATTTTGACGTCTTAGTGGCCTAATTGTAATTTTTTGAAAAGTACAATGGCCCAAAGGTGTGTTTTGCCTAAAAAAAAATCTCGATTCTGGTGATTCAATGGGAGTCCAAAACATTGATGACAAGGGTAGTTTGGGCATTTTGAAATATAATTAGATGGAAATTGTAATAGTGACGAGAAAAATGGAGAATCTAACAACAAAACTCAACATGTAGGACCAAACTAATTTTTTTTGAAAATGTTAGGACCAAACAAAAAATTACATACAAGTCGAAGGACCAAACTAATTTGGATAAGAATTGCATTGGTCTACCTTTAAATTTGGTCCATCACCTTAATTTTTCCACCCTAGTGCCCTGCCTTGAATTCGGTCCTCAAATGGTCCAACAAAATTCGTATATATACTTTCAAAACTCAATAGACAAACACTTCTCTCTCTCTCTCTCTCTCTCTCTCTCTCTCTCTCTCTCTCTCTCACATACTCATACAGACGCATTTGATTACAAAAATAGTCTCATCAACGTCGGTAACATGCTTCGTGGATTGATTGCATGTATCTGTTATGAGGCTTTTCATCCTGCCTCGGATCTAGAAGGGAAAGCTAAAGAGAAATTGTCGCTGATTCTTTCTCGCCCCTTTTCTTATTGCTCGAGCACCAATTTGAATTCAATGACGGGAAAATGCTTTGTGATGCACCGATTTTGAATTTGACTTTAATCGTGATGCATTGATTTGAAATCACGATGCATCGATTTCGAACCGCGATGAATTTTTACAAACGAAGACGAGGGGCACATAAACTAAGAATGTTGCTACAGTCGGATTTGTAGTGTTTGCAGCACTACTACTGGTCCTCTCTTTTCTTTATTAGTTCCTTCTTTAAATCTTAATAATGAACAAAGGTCAAGCAAACTGAGATGACATTCAAAGATGAACTCCACATTATATAATACGAATGTGTGTTCGACCTCAGTGATCATGTTATGAATTGGCTTGTATAGGACATATCCATTACTACAAACTCAATCACGTAGGTTCGATCTCCAGGTCTTCTCCAAAAGGCTTGTAGCATATGGTTGTGAGCTTCGATTCCTATGTGACTATCAAATAATCATCATGGGATAGTTCACACCACCCGATATTGGAAGATACGTACATTAATGTATAATTTCTTTCTAATATTAAGCTATGATATGGTGGTTCTCAAAAAGAATAAATACCTCACATTGCCCATATAACGATGCACAAATTATGCATCCCCATGCAAAAATCGGATTTGCGAGGCACCAACTGGACCCCCTAGAAATCCTGATGCACAATTTTGAATTTGTCATGCACAATTTGAAATTGGTAAATGCCGATGCAAAAATTGGATTTGCAATGCACCAATTGGACCCCCTAAGCAGAAAATCCAACGTATAATTTTGGATTTGTGATGCATAATTTGGAATTAGTCTATTTTGATGCAAAAATTGGAATTACGGTACACAAATTGAAATTGTGATGCATCGAATTTGAATTACGATGCAGCACCCCCCCCCCCCTAAATTCAATTTCATTAAGAATATACTTGTTCTTTTGCCCTAAAAATTTCCTTTTTGCGATTAAAAACAAAAATCAAGTTCTTTAGAGATTGGAAATAACGGGTAACGGGTGTCTGATTATCACCTTTTTGTTTATTGTACCTCGGTAAGGATGAAGTTAAGCATATTAGTTTTTAGGATCCCAAACTTGCGGGTAGAAACAAGAATATAGGGTTTGTTAGGTAACCATTTCATTTTTAATATTTTTATTTTTATTTCTAATATCTGTTCAAAATAGAGAAGAAAATGTGTTTGATAACTATTTTACTTCATTCGTCCCTAAATGAGTGCTTGTTTTTAAAAATTTCTTGTCCCTAACCAAGTGTCTTTTTTTATGTAAGTCAACTAATTTCATCTTGGACAGATATGATGTGAATAATAAGGGCATTAGTGTACATGTACTACATACTAAAATATTTCAAAAGTCAACTTCCTTAAGTTTAAGTGAAAAACTAAAAATAGACACTTATTATGGGACTGAGTAAATATTCCTTATACGTCTTTGAAGTGTTTCTTGTTTTAGGGTTGTCAAGAAGGCGACCGCCATGGCCCCCAATTTTGAGAAACCCCATATATATATATATATATATATATATATATATATATATATATATATATATATATATATATATATATATATATATATATATCAAATAATTGTTTGGCACAATGGGTAAGGTGATTTCAAATAATCTAGATAGATGTCCAGGTTCAACCCTAGCAGTCATTTTATACCTATTTTACTATTTCATTTTTATATTTTTAACAAGGTCTCTTTAATGTTTTTTGCCCATGAGTCCCCAAAAGTTCAGGACCGACCATGTTTAGACCCATGTCAAGAAACTAATACAAAGTATATAATTTGTTTAGACATCGAGCGTTTATGAGTGAAAACACATAACAAAGAAGAAGGAGGTTTAGTGAGGTTCTTGTATCGAACCCTTTGCACAAACATTTCAAAGCCTCTTCTATTGTATCTAACAACCATGCGCAAACGGGTGCATAGGGACAGGGACCGTGGCAACTGAACCCAGAGGGCAGAGGGAACCAGACCTGAGGCGTCCCAATATTGAAGATTATCAACCTATAATTAAATAGGGGTCAAATTAACCCTAAGGCAAATGTACGAAATCTCTAAGTGCTTCCAGCATCTTCTTTTGTTCCTATTTTGTGTGTACTGCCAACCCTATTTGTTTACAATTTACATCAACAATATTTATGAACTAGTAGTCTATTACAATTTACAAATACTTAAATGGTCAAGTACGTACGTAGTCTGATAACAACACTCAGTCAACATGATCCACTTGAGCAAGTAGATTGATTAAAGATAATCTCTTAACATATATATGCAATTGAGAAGCATATCATTTTAGCTTAATGTATGTATAATTGTATATATCCAAATACATTTCTTATCGGCAATTTATACTTCATCAATCTGGTCGTGTTTGGTAGCCAACTACATCATATATTCGTAAACTTTTTCTACAATATTATGCTTCAATAAAAAGGTTTGTCTACAGCATATATATATGATCACGCCACGAAGACGGGGTGACTGAGCTGGCAGTCCACGTAATGGACCTGAGCTGACGTGTCCGGCCCTTGGTGGTCACGTCGGTGTACGTGGGTACCGGAGGCACCGACTTGATAAGGATATCTGGGCTTGGTGGTTGATCTTAGTTGATAGGTACCTGAAAGCAAGACTACGAGTTAAGGTCTTTGGGGTTTCCCTCCCTCAGTGTGAGAGTCAGTAACAGGGTAATATATGGTATGCCGGAGCTAGGCGTTCCCTTAACCTCCGATCAGTGTATAGAGAGTAATCTCTTTGTGTGTTTTGTCTATCACCAGCAGTATAGTAAGTTTGCAATGTTAAGTTATCTTACCTTTCTTGAAGGGAAAGGCTTCCTTTTATAGTAGCTTAGATTTGGAGTCATGATTGGTATGGGGGTCCCTACTGGTGGGACTTGTTCCCTGGTCGGTTTGCTGGCAGTTCCTGAGTGGTCAACAGGTTGCGTGTGCAGTGTGGATTGTAGGCGGTTGAGTAAGCCGATAAGGTATAGCGGCTTGCATGGCTTGCTCGGCTCTTGTGGGGAAGGCACCTGGATGCTATGTACAGGCTATGGGCTAAACTTGTCTTATCCCGAGAGAAGGCCGTCGAGCATAGGTGATCCTCGATCGTATGGTCGGGTGTTGATTCATGATACTTTGTTGTGCTCGGCAGGGTCGGTGGGTCGGTTGGTTAGTGATTGTCGATGATGACTGATTGGGGAATGGTCTTCGGCCCTTGGTGGGACCAGACCAAGCCTAGTTGGAATCCATGTGGTCGGTCCACGTAGGGGGACCCAGGTCGGGTCCCATCAATAGCCCCCGAGTTTCCAAGTGCGAGGATTTATCCTTAGCTTGGAAAGTTCAATTGAATATCATGCTCGATTCGTTCGTCTTTGATCTTCGCTAGGCTTCCTCGATTCTCTGTTTGTTTTTGTGTGGTCGCTAACTTTGATTTGCCCGCTTGGTCGCTCAGTTTTTTCGTAGTCGACCACTTTGCTGCCGAAGATGATGGAGTAATTAGTGGAATTTTCTGGGAAATTGGTCCGCCACATGCATTAAATGCAGATATTCGAGTCGTAGGTAATCATTTGTAATGTCTTTTCCCAAAATGCGACGGCGTCCATTTACCGAAACATCGTCGGTTTGCCGTATTTTTGTGCATAGTGCCCACCACGTGTCGGTCATAGGATGGTTTGGTAAGGATCCGCGTGTTTTTGGTCGGGTCGACCCGGGCAAATCGGGTTGATATAAAACCACGATTTTTCCCGGTTTTTTCATTCACTCTTCTTCTACACTCTTCCTTCTCTTCGAGTTCCTCAAACAGGCGAAAAAAACTTCCTGCTACTTTTCCCATTTCTGACACTTCCAACCGTTCTTTTGCTCTAAAATCCTAGTATCCAGGTTCGCCATCTCTTCCTCTTCCTTTTGATCACAATTTACGGGGTTTTTGACTTTGTTTTGGCGTTTTACGGTTTTGCAGTTTTTTTCTGGGTTTCGGTCATTCAGCTTCGGTACAGGAGTTTTTCTTTGGCGTCTGTAACTCTTCCCGGTCCTCGCTCAAACTCCTGCTTTTTCTTTGCTCGTCCTCGATCTCACCCAAACAGGTACTTTTTTGTTTGTTTTTTCCTTTACTCGCTCCTCGATTCTGCTAGGCCTCTAGGGTTAGGTTTTTATGAGCCCTGTATCTGCCCTTTCTGTTTTTGCCCCGAGCGAAACCTCTTCTTCATCTTCACCCAACTCCTCGACCGTCTACCAAAGAAACATGAGGACTAAACACGTTAGCCAGGCCGTGCAGATGCCCGATCTCCCGCGACCAAAAGAGTATACTCGCAAACAGACGGCGCTTGGTCGCTGATACTACCGAGTCAAGCGCTGACATTGCTAGTCAATGGTGGTTATAGCAGGGAAGATTTACCCACTCTTTCCGACGAAGAATATGCCGGCGAGGACATCCCGGCCGGGGCACAAATGTTGGTATGTTCGAGTACGACCACGGCCCTTCGGTATCTCTTTAATCAATACTACCGAGAGGCGATCACCCAGGACATAGTTGAGGCGAACAGGGCCCTGGCCGCCGAAAAACGAGGGGAGAGCTCATCAGCTGCAGGAATTTCGGGTGAGGCCGACGAAGTCCCTGCTCGAAGGACACTGAGGGAGTGGAGGAATAATATCTATCCTCCCGACGTAGACAACTGGGACGATCAATTCAATCATAGTCGGAAGATTTTCCGGGGATTCGCCCCCAACAATTTGGTTAGCATGGATGAGCTGAGGGCGAGGACGGATAAAGTAGGGTTTTACATTTCATTTTTTGACGCCGGTCTTCGTTTGCCACTCGATCCCCTCCTGTGCGAACTTCTAGAGGAAGCGGGTGCTCACCCCCGACCTCTCGTTGAATCTCATCGGATACTTGATCTCCTTCGCATGTGTCCGAATGCTCGGATTTGAACCGATTCTGCCTCTCTTTCTAACCTATTTTGCGGTGACCAAATCCATGAAGCGTCTTCACTGTAAACATCATAATCGGGGTATTAACCTGTTCGCCAAGCCCCCTGGGAAAACCGGTCACTGGGACGAGAAGGTCCTGTTAGTGGAGGGTAGATATGGGTGGAATTTCCCCGTGCCTCGTCTTTCTAATGAAGAGGTCAAGTCCCTCTCCCTTACTGTGACTTTAGGCGACGAGTATGAGGAAGCCGCTCGTAAGGCTATCGAAGACTTCCTCGGAGTAAGAGGGATGGGGCGTGCTCGTGTTTTGATCGGAATGCGATAAATGTTGACGAAAGTTTGTTGAGGATGGTCTGAATGACGACCAAGAGGTTTAAGGGGCTGGATGTTCGACGCGAAGTTCCTCGAGTACATCCAAGACTGGATGGTCGATGCACGAGGAAATGAGTTCCGCCTGACCGCCTCGGTGCCTAAGAGAACACATTCTTCCTCGAAGGCTGCGGAAGTATATATCATTGCTTTGTAGCTTTTTATTTAAGCTTTATTTTCTTATTTCTTTTTGATCGATTCTATACTCGTCCTGACTAACTCTTTCGCTTGTTTCAGATATGATTGATATAGATGCCCTTACAGCAAATCACCAAAGCGTGACCATGGGGTTACTCGTCGCCAAATTGCTGAGGGATGCAAAGGCCGATCCAAAAAGGCCTATCCAGCCCACCCTACCCGCCGACGAGCGGGTGGGGTCTTCGGCGGCTCACCGAGCTCCGGCCAAGGTCAACCCCTGGGAAGAAGTAAGCCCCCCGCCTGCCAAGAAAATTTCGAGCCCCTCGCTCTGCGCCTCACTTATCTCCACCGAGCATGCTCCCCGCCTTCCCAAAGAAAACGACAACTGATCGTGGATGCCTTCGAGGAAGATGAGCCAAGCATAGAGGAAAAATCTGCTCGTCCCCCGGCGGGGAAAAAACTTAAAGGCAAAGGCAAATCTATATGCTCGTCGGCGAGTGAAGAAACAGTCCCATGGCTGAGGGATGACTTCGTCGGTCCTACCACTCGCTTCAGCCCACCGCGAAAGACTTCGCATGATATCCCCGCCCTTCAAAACTTCGACGTTTGTCGCCGTGATTCCCCAATGGCTTTAGCCGGGGCAGGGCTAGTGTGGTACGAGCTCGGGTCTCAGTCGGGATTGCCTGATTGTTAACTCTTTGCCCCGCCGAGGCATGGGACGAATTGGTCCGGCATAAGCGAGGTAATGTCATTCGCCTATTTCTTTTATTTATTTATTGTCAATTGTTCCTTTTGCTGATGTTCGTTGTATTTTTGTAGATCTGCTCTTTTGTATCTTCGCTGGCCACTCGAGCCGACGCATCTGCCATTCAGGTCAACAAATTGAAATCTCATAACGAAGCTGACAAAGACGAGATCGAGCTCTTGCAGGGTCAAGTGGCCTCCCTGACAAGCGAGCATGCGAAGGGGAAAACCCGCTGGAAGAGTCTTCGCCAAGATGGTCCGCTTAAACGGCCAAGGACTCGGCTCGTGCTTTGTTGCGAGAAGAGGGCCAAGGATGCCGAAGAGATGACCAAACAAAGCCGAGGAAAGTGGGCTGTCGAGCAGAGTTAGCCGAGCCGAGGCTAAAGCAATTGGGAGGGAGAGGTCGAGGCGCAGCGTCGCGACCTTCAAGTCTTTTGAGGGTACCGACGCCTTTAATGAGGAGATCGTCGTCTACTACGAGAGGGCAATACGGCATATGCTTCGAGTGGCTGCTGCCTCGGGGATGAGTCTGGGCACCATAGTCGAATGGGGTAGTGAGAATTTCCGGCGACTTTGCCGCTCAAGGGCATGAGATGATCCCTTTACAAAGGAAGAGTTGGAGATGTTTGCGGGCAACGGATGTTAAATATAACATGGAGGAATGGGTGCCACCCACCCCGTGGTCGCTTGATGTAATGGCCCTCACAAAGGCTGGCTGAGCAAGGCGAGGAGGTGGATTTCAACCTGCACCTCAAACTTAGACAATTCATGGGCGAGGCGAACACTCCAACCGAGCCGAAGTTCGAGATTGCATCCTTAGCCGCCGAAAGATGGTCTTCCTTCGCCCCTCGTGAGACCGAGGTCGCCAATCTCCCCGAGTAGCTTCTTATTTTTCCTCGCCGTGCGCCGAGTGATCGAGGCGATCAGTGCCTTTATTTCAAAACAATCTTTATTTTGTTTGTAAACAATTTTTGTTTATTCGTCTCAGTCGATCTAAAATGAACTATATATGAATGAATTTTGACTTTTTTTTTCCTTAGCTTTATTTCTAATTATGCTCGCGTACCGAGGATAATTAGAGCTCAGCATGCTTGGTTGTGTACTTTTTTGAATAATCGTTTTTTTCTCGTATATTGATCCTCTGAACTTTCCCACCTCCGCATTTAGGACGGGAATAAGTACTTTGACTTATTTATAATTTTGTTGGCCTTCCTCGCCGAGGAGGATAAGGTCTTTTTCCCACCTTCGCACGAGGTGGGATGAGTACTTGACTCATTTGTCGCTTTTGTTGGCCTTCCTCGTATACCGAGGGTAAGGTCTTTCTCCCACCTCCGCACGAGGTGATGAGTACGACTCATTTGTCGCTTTTGTTGGCCTTCCTCGTATACCGAGGGAGGTCTTTCTCCCACCGTAGGTTGGGTCCTATTGCATCTCCGCTCGAGAATGAAAATAGGGGATAACACTAGTTTCCGTGTGAAAAGACATGTCATTCACTAAACTTGTAATCGGTACAAAAAGTTACATCAATGATAATACGCCTTGAGATGGTCGGCATGCCAAGGATTTTTAAAAGGTGTACCATCTAGCTCGGCCAACCTGTAGGTTCCTTCTTTCACAATGCTAGTTATTCTGAATGGACCCTCCCAATTTGGAGATAGCTTATTTCTTCCCACCTTTTTGCCTGTAGCTTCAATCTTTCTCATAACCAGGTCTCCGACTAAAAAGGCTCTCAATTTAACTTTTTTGTCATGGTGAATTTTTGTGAGCTTCTTATAATTGATCATTCCGAAGCCTCGGGCCTCTAGTCGCCTTTCTTCGAGGTTATCCAGATCGAGCTGTCTGGATAAGTCATTCTGTTGTTGATCGAATAAGGTAACCCGGATGGTGGGAAGGGCTAGCTCGACTGGTGCCATTGCTTCCGAGCCATATGTTAATGCAAACGGGGTTTCGCCAGTAGATCCTCGCACCGATGTTCTAATTCCCCATAGCACAATTGGTAACTGTTCTAACCAGCTTCCCTTTTTCTCGTCTAAATTTCGCTTTCGCCAAGCGCGTGCATGATCTTCTTGTTCCCCGCCTCCGCCTCGCCATTGCCTCATGGATGAGCTACCAAGACATTCTCAGGCTTAACATTTAGCCGATCACAACTTGTCAGAAATTTTTGGAGAATTGAGTGCCATGGCTCCTGAGACGATCATCCGAGGAGTAAACGGCAAAATCCGCTCAGTAAGTAAACCCGATCGCCTCGATCCTCTGCTATGCTAGCGCTGGCTTTGCTTTCTATCCATTTGGTGAAGTAGTCAACGGCCACTATCACATACTCGCATCCATATTTTGCTTTGGGAAAGGGACCAATAAGATCAATTCCCCACATGTCAAAGGGCCATGCCGCAACTACTGGAGTTTGTAAAACTGAGGGTACCCGAGGAATGTTTGCAAATCTTTGGCATTTATCACACTTCCTTACATATTCCGATGCATCTCTCCTCATGCTCGGCCACACAACCGTGGAAATTCATCTTGTCCGACAGGTCCTCGCCTGTGGTGTCCCCCGCACTCGCCTCATGCACTTCAACAAAAGAATCATTCACCATTTCGGTCGATGCATCGAAGGAGAGGCTTTGTATTCGACCGCTTATAGAGCATGTCTCCAATAACCGAGTATCTGCACGCCGGTTTCGATAATTTGGGCTTCACTTTTTTCTTCTTCGGTAGAGTGCCCCGCTCAATGTAATCTTTAATGTCGCCGATCCAACATCTTGGAGTTTCAAATGACGACCATAACTTCTTCATAGCTAATAGTCGGGATTTTGAGGAACATGAGCTCGATGCTAGAGGGACCTCTTCGGCCTCCGAGGATGCAATTTTAGAGAGATGATCACTGAATTCCTCTAAGGATCTGCTCTAACTCCCAATACTTGAAACGAGTCAACAGCTCGTGTCAATTGCCGGTATTTAGCCAATATTGGGTGATTTGCTTCAGATTCACCCAAGATTTGTTTTACCACCAACCGAGAGTCGCCAGAGATCACTATATCTTCACCCCAAGCCTAATGCGAGCTCGATTCCAAATGATCAAGGCTTCATATTCTAGCCGGTTATTTGATGTCTTGAACCGGAATCTTAAAGCCATGTCGATTTCTCCAACGGATACTCAATGAGAGCCCAGCCTCCACTCCCTCTCGCCCCTCGCAGATCCATCCACCGAACAAGGTCCAATATAAAAGTGGCCTTGTTTTTGTTTGCTCGCCAGAGGTCGCTTTTATGCTCGGGCTGGTAATCTTTCGAGCATTCTCTTGCTCGCCGGCCGAGTAAACGGTCTCGCCTATAAAGTCGGCCAAGACCTCGTGCTCGGATCGCTTTTTCTCGGCCTCATAGCTACGTGTCATACCCGAAAGCTCTACCGACCATTTCAACATCCCGCCCGCCATATCGGGTTTGTGCATGATCTTCCTTAAAGGAAATCGGTGTACACTATGATCGAAGCGCCGAAGTAAGCTTTTAGTTTCGCCAAGAAGAATGATCAAAGCGAGAACCAATTTTTCAACTTCCAAATATCTCCCTCCACATCCGTAGTGCATGAGAGACGAGTAGATCGGCCTCGAATGTTGTCTTCCTTCTCGACCAAGATCCTAATAATCGCCGAGTCCGATGCAGCCAAGTAAATGTATAGCTTCTCCTGCATTGGGATACCGAGGAGTGGTGGTCGGCCTAGATACTCTCTCGAAGTTCTTCAAAAGCTGTGGCAATCTTTTCGTCCATTCAAATTTTCTCGCCTCTTTCAATACTCAAGAAGGGCAAGCTCTTTTCACCGGATTTGGCGATGAAGCTGCTAAGAGCCGTGATCCGACCATTAAGCCGCTGGACATATTTAATCGAGGATGGTACGCCCATGGTCGCCGTGGCTTTTATCTTCTCCTGACAGGCCTCAATTCCTCTCTCACCATATAAAGCCGAGGAAACTTTCCCCTCTCGTTACAATCAACGCACATTTGGCAAAGCCAGCT
>CM028380.1:7880218-7906767 GCA_013146195.2 Codonopsis lanceolata
AATTGATGACAAGGGTAGTTTGGGCATTTTGAAATATAATTAGATGGAAATTGTAATAGTGGCCGAGAAAAATGGAGAATCTAACAACAAAACTCAACATGTAGGACCAAACTAATTTTTTTGAAAATGTTAGACCAAACAAAAAATTACATACAAGTCGAAGGACCAAACTAATTTGGATAAGAATTGCATTGGTCTACCTTTAAATTTGGTCCATCACCTTAATTTTTCCACCCTAGTGCCCCGCCTTGAATTCGGTCCTCAAATGGTCCAACAAAATTGTATATATACTTTCAAAACTCAATAGACAAACACTTCTTTCTCTCTCTCTCTCTCTCTCTCTCTCTCTCTCTCTCTCTCTCTCACATACTCATACACACGCATTTGATTACAAAAATAGTCTCATCAACGCCGGTAACATGCTTCGTGGATTGATTGCATGTATCCGTTATGAGGCTTTTCATCCCTCGGATCTAGAAGGGAAAGCTAAAGAGAAATTGTCGCCGATTCTTTCTCGCCTTTTCTTATTGCTCGAGCACCAATTTGAATTCAATGACGGAAAATGCTTTGTGATGCACCGATTTTGAATTTGACTTTAATCGTGATGCATTGATTTGAAATCACGATGCATCGATTTCGAACCGCGATGAATTTTTACAAACGAAGACGAGGGGCACATAAACTAAGAATGTTGCTACAGTCGGATTTGTAGTGTTTGCAGTACTACTACTGGTCCTCTCTTTTCTTTATTAGTTCCTTCTTTAAATCTTAATAATGAACAAAGGTCAAGCAACCGAGATGACATTCAAAGATGAACTCCACATTATATAATTTACGAATGTGTGTTCGACCTCGTTGATCATGTTATGAATTGGCTTGTATAGGACATATCCATTACTACAAACTCAATCACGTAGGTTCGATCTCCAGGTCTTCTCCAAAAGGCTTGTAGCATATGGTTGTGAGCTTCGATTCCTATGTGACTATCAAATAATCATCATGGGATAGTTCACACCACCCGATATTGGAAGATACGTACATTAATGTATAATTTCTTTCTAATATTAAGCTATGATATGGTGGTTCTCAAAAAGAATAAATACCTCACATTGCCCATATAACGATGCACAAATTATGCATCCCCATGCAAAAATCGGATTTGCGAGGCACCAACTGGACCCCCTAGAAATCCTGATGCACAATTTTGAATTTGTCATGCACAATTTGAAATTGGTAAATGCCGATGCAAAAATTGGATTTGCAATGCACCAATTGGACCCCCTAAGCAGAAAATCCAACGTATAATTTTGGATTTGTGATGCATAATTTGGAATTAGTCTATTTTGATGCAAAAATTGGAATTACGGTACACAAATTGAAATTGTGATGCATCGAATTTGAATTACGATGCAGCACCCCTAAATTCAATTTCATTAAGAATATACTTGTTCTTTTGCCCTAAAAATTTCCTTTGCTGATTAAAAACAAAAATCAAGTTCTTTAGAGATTGGAAATTAACGGGTGGGAACCTGTCTGATTATCACCTTTTTTGTTTATTGTACCTCGGTAAGGATGAAGTTAAGCATATTAGTTTTTAGGATCCCAAACTTGCGGGTAGAAACAAGAATATAGGGTTTGTTAGGTAACCATTTCATTTTTAATATTTTTATTTTTATTTCTAATATCTGTTCAAAATAGAGAAGAAAATGTGTTTGATAACTATTTTACTTCATTCGTCCCTAAATGAGTGCTTGTTTTTAAAAATTTCTTGTCCCTAACCAAGTGTCTTTTTTTATGTAAGTCAACTAATTTCATCTTGGACAGATATGATGTGAATAATAAGGGCATTAGTGTACATGTACTACATACTAAAATATTTCAAAAGTCAACTTCCTTAAGTTTAAGTGAAAAACTAAAAATAGACACTTATTATGGGACGGAGTAAATATTCCTTATACGTGCTGAAGTGTTTCTTGTTTTAGGGTTGTCAAGAAGGGCGACCGCCATGGCCCCCAATTTTGAGAAACCCCAAATTTATATATATATATATATATATATATATATATATATATATATATATATATATATATATATATATATATATATCAAATAATTGTTTGGCACAATGGGTAAGGTGATTTCAAATAATCTAGATAGATGTCCAGGTTCAACCCTAGCAGTCATTTTATACCTATTTTACTATTTCATTTTTATATTTTTAACAAGGTCTCTTTAATGTTTTTTGCCCATGAGTCCCCAAAAGTTCAGGACCGACCATGTTTAGACCCATGTCAAGAAACTAATACAAAGTATATAATTTGTTTTAGACATCAGAGAAACGTTTATGAGTGAAAACACATAACAAAGAAGAAGGAGGTTTAGTGAGGTTCTTGTATCGAACCCTTTGCACAAACATTTCAAAGCCTCTTCTATTGTATCTAACAACCATGTGCATAGGGACAGGACCGTGGCAACCGAACCTGTGAGGGCGTAGGAACTGCACTGAGGCGCCCCAATATTGAAGATTATCAACCTATAATTAAATAGGGGTCAAATTAACCCTAAGGCAAATGTACGAAATCTCTAAGTGCTTCCAAAGATCTTCTTTTGTTCCTATTTTGTGTGTGCCAACCCTATTTGTTTACAATTTACATCAACAATATTTATGAACTAGTAGTCTATTACAATTTACAAATACTTAAATGGTCAAGTACGTACGTAGTCTGATAACAACACTCAGTCAACATGATCCACTTGAGCAAGTAGATTGATTAAAGATAATCTCTTAACATATATATGCAATTGAGAAGCATATCATTTTAGCTTAATGTATGTATAATTGTATATATCCAAATACATTTCTTATCGGCAATTTATACTTCATCAATCTGGTCGTGTTTGGTAGCCAACTACATCATATATTCGTAAACTTTTTCTACAATATTATGCTTCAATAAAAAGGTTTGTCTACAGCATATATATATGATCACGCCACGAAGACGGGTGATGGTATCCACGTAATGGACTCGAGCCGACGTGTCAGGCGCCTTGGTGGTCACGTGGTGTGCGTACCGGAGGCACCGACTTGATAAGGATATCCGGGCTTGGTGGTTGATCTTAGTTGATAGGTACCTGAAAGCAAGACTACCGTGAGGGTGCTGGGGGTTTCCCAACCCCTCAGTGTGAGAGTCAAGAATGGGTAATATATGGTATGCCGGAGCTAGGCGTTCCCTTAACTTCCGATCAGTGTATAGAGAGTAATCTCTTTGTGTGTTTTGTCTATCACCAGCAGTATAGTAAGTTTGCAATGTTAAGTTATCTTACCTTTCTTGAAGGGAAAGGCTTCCTTTTATAGTAGCTTAGATTTGGAGTCATGATTGGTATGGGGGTCCCTACTGGTGGGACTTGTTCCCTGGTCGGTTTGCTGGCAGTTCCTGAGTGGTCAACAGGTTGCGTGTGCAGTGGATTGTAGGCGGTTGAGTAAGCCGATAAGGTATAGCGGCTTGCATGGCTTGCTCGGCTCTGTGGGGAAGGCACCGGATGCTATGTGCTATGGGCTAAACTTGTCTTATCCCGCAGAAGCCGCCCGAGCATAGGTGATCCTCGATCGTATGGTCGGTGTTGATTCATGATCGCCTGTTGTGCTCGGCAGGTTGTGGTCGCCGGTACTTCGTCGGTTGGTTAGTGATTGTCGATAATGACTGACTGGGGAATGGTCTTCGGCCCTTGGTGGGACCAGACCAAGCCTAGTTGGAATCCATGTGGTCGGTCCACGTAGGGGGACCCAGGTCGGGTCCCATCAATAGCCCCCGAGTTTCCAAGTGCGAGGATTTATCCTTAGCTTGGAAAGTTCAATTGAATATCATGCTCGATTCGTTCGTCTTTGATCTTCGCTAGGCTTCCTCGATTCTCTGTTTGTTTTTGTGTGGTCGCTAACTTTGATTTGCCCGCTTGGTCGCTCAGTTTTTTCGTAGTCGACCACTTTGCTGCCGAAGATGATGGAGTAATTAGTGGAATTTTCCTGGGAAATTGGTCCGCCACATGCATTAAATGCACAGTATTCGAGGAGTCGTAGGTAATCATTTGTAATGTCTTTTCCCAAAATGCGACGGCGTCCATTTACCGAAACGTCGTCGGTTTGCCGTATTTTTGTGCATAGTGCCCGCCACGTGTCGATCATAGGATGGTTTGGTAAGGATCCGCGTGTTTTTGGTCGGGTCGACCCGGGCAAATCGGGTTGATATAAAACCACGATTTTTCCCGGTTTTTTCATTCACTCTTCTTCTACACTCTTCCTTCTCTTCGAGTTCCTCAAACAGGCGAAAAAAACTTCCTGCTACTTTTCCCATTTCTGACACTTCCAACCGTTCTTTTGCTCTAAAATCCTAGTATCCAGGTTCGCCATCTCTTCCTCTTCCTTTTGATACGAATTTCTGGGGTTTTTGACTTTGTTTTGAGCGTTTTCTGGTTTTTGCAGTTTTTCGGTCCTGGGTTTCCCAGACACCGGAGTTTTTTTTGGCTCAGAACTCTTCCTGGTCCTCGCTCAAACTCCCCGCTTTTTCTTTGCTCGCCCTCGATCTCACCCAAACGGGTACTTTTTTGTTTGTTTTTTCCTTTACTCGCTCATCGATTCTGCTAGGCCTCTAGGGTTAGGTTTTTATGAGCCCTGTATTCCGCTCTTTTGTTTTTGCCCCGAGCGAAACCTCTTCTTCATCTTCACCCAACTCCTCGACCGTCTACCAAAGAAACATGAGGACTAAACACGTTAGCCTGAGGCGGGCAGATGCCCGATCTCCCGCGACAAAAGAGTATACTCAAGAAACATCGCCCGATACTACCGAGTCAAGCGCTGACATTGCTAGTCAATGGTGGTTATAGCAGGGAAGATTTACCCACTCTTTCCGACGAAGAATACGCCGGTGAGGACATCCCGGCCGGGGCACAAATGTTGGTATGTTCGAGTACGACCACGGCCCTTCGGTATCTCTTTAATCAATACTACCGAGAGGCGATCACCCAGGACATAGTTGAGGCGAACAGGGCCCTGGCCGCCGAAAAACGAGGGGAGAGCTCATCAGCTGCAGGAATTTCGGGTGAGGCCGACGAAGTCCCTGCTCGAAGGACACTGAGGGAGTGGAGGAATAATATATATCCTCCCGACGTAGACAACTGGGACGATCAATTCAATCATAGTCGGAAGATTTTCCGGGGATTCGCCCCCAACAATTTGGTTAGCATGGATGAGCTGAGGGCGAGGACGGATAAAGTAGGGTTTTACATTTCATTTTTTGACGCCGGTCTTCGTTTGCCACTCGATCCCCTCCTGTGCGAACTTCTAGAGGAAGCGGGTGCTCACCCCCTCGACCTCTCGTTGAATCTCATCAGATACTTGATCTCCTTCGCAGCTTGTGTCCGAATGCTCGGATTTGAACCGACTCTGCCTCTCTTTCTAACCTATTTTGCGGTGACCAAATCCATGAAGCGTCTTCACTGTAAACATCATAATCGGGGTATTAACCTGTTCGCCAAGCCCCCTGGGAAAACCGGTCACTGGGACGAGAAGGTCCTGTTAGTGGAGGGTAGATATGGGTGGAATTTCCCCGTGCCTCGTCTTTCTAATGAAGAGGTCAAGTCCCTCTCCCTTACCAGGACTTTAGACGAGTATGAGGAAGCTGCTCGTAAGGCTATCGAAGACTTCCTCGGAGTAAGAGGGATGGGGCGTGCTCGTGTTTTTGACTGGAATGCGATAAGTGTTGACGAAAGTTTGTTGAGGATGGTCGGAATGACGACCAAGAGGTTTAAGGGGCTGGATGTTCGATGCGAAGTTCCCGAGTACATCCAGTACCCTGGATGGTCGATGCACGAGGGAAATGAGTTCCACTTGACCGCCTCGCCAAGAGAACACATTCTTCCTTGAAGGCTGTGGAAGTATATATCATTGCTTTGTAGCTTTTTATTTGAGCTTTATTTTCTTATTTCTTTTTGATCGATTCTGTACTCGTCCTGACTAACTCTTTCGCTTGTTTCAGATATGATTGATATAGATGCCCTTACAGGCAAATCAGCCAGGCGTGACCATGGGGTTACTCGTCGCCAGCCGTTGAGGGATGCAAAGGCCGATCCAAAAAAGGCCTATCCGCTGCCCACCCTACCCGCCGACGAGCAAGGGGTGGGGTCTTCGGCGGCTCCCAGCCGAGCTCCGGCCAAGGTCAACCCCCGGGGAAGAAGTAAGCCCCCCGCCCCGGCCAAGAAAATTCTCGAGCCCCTGCTGCCCACTTATCTCCACCGAGCATGCTCCTGCCCCTTCCCAAAGAAAACGACAGCTGATCGTGGATGCCTTCGAGGAAGATGAGCCAAGCATAGAGGAAAAATCTGCTCGTCCCCCGGCGGGGAAAAAACTTAAAGGCAAAGGCAAATCTATATGCTCGTCGGCGAGTGAAGAAACAGTCCCATGGCTGAGGGATGACTTCGTCGGTCCTACCACTCGCTCTGCTGGGGCCCAGCTCGCGAAAGACTTCGCGGATATCCCCGTCCTTCAAAACTTCGACGTTTGTCGTCGTGATTCCCCAATGGCTTTAGCCGGGCAAGGGCTGGTGGTACGAGCTCAGTCGGGATATGGTCGGATTGTTAACTTTTGCGCCGAGGGCATGGGACGAATTGGTCTGTGCATAAGCGAGGTAATGTCATTCGCCTATTTTCTTTATTTATTTTGTCAATTGTTCCTTTTGCTGATGTTCGTTGTATTTTTGTAGATCTGCTCTTTTGTATCTTCGCTGGCCACTCGAGCCGACGCATCTGCCATTCAGGTCAACAAATTGAAATCTCAGAACGAAGCTGACAAAGACGAGATCGAGCTCTTGCAGGGTCAAGTGGCCTCCCTGACAAGCGAGCATGCGAAGGGGAAAACCCAGTTGGAAGAGTCTTCGGCCAAGATGGTCCGCTTAAACGAAGCCAAGGACTCGGCTGAAGCTCGTGCTTTTGTTGCGGAGAAGAGGGCCAAGGATGCCGAAGAGATGACCAAACAGGCTGAGGAAAGGGCTGCCGTCGCCGAGCAGGAGTTAGCCGAGCTGAAGGCTAAAGTTGCCAATTTGGAGGGAGAGGTCGAGGGCGCAAAGGCCGCGACCTTCAAGTCTTTTGAGGGTACCGACGCCTTTAATGAGGAGATCGTCGTCTACTACGAGGGCACACGGCATATGCTTCGAGTGGCTGCTGCCTCGGGGATGAGTCTGGGCACCATAGTCGAATGGGGTAGTGAGAATTTCGCCGGCGATGCTGCTCGGCAAGGGCATGAGATGATCCCTTTTACAAAGGAAGAGTTGGAGATGCTGCGGGCAACGGATGTTAAATATAACATGGAGGAATGGGTGCCACCCACCCCGTGGTCGCTTGATGTAATGGCCCTCACAAAGGCTGTTGAGCAAGGCGAGGAGGTGGATTTCAACCCAGACCTCAAACTTAGACAATTCATGGGCGAGGGCGAACACTCCAACCGAGCTGAGTTCGAGATTGCATCCTTAGCCGCTGAGCAGCATGGTCTTCCTTCGCCCCCTCGTGAGACCGAGGTCGTCAATCTCCCCGAGTAGCTTCTTATTTTTCCTCGCTGTGCCGAGTGATCGTAGGCGATTGTGCCTTTATTTCAAAACAATCTTTATTTTGTTTGTAAACAATTTTTGTTTATTCGTCTCAGTCGATCTAAAATGAACTATATATGAATGAATTTTGACTTTTTTTTTTTCCTTAGCTTTATTTCTAATTATGCTCGCGTACCGAGGATAATTAGAGCTCAGCATGCTTGGTTGTGTACTTTTTTGAATAATCGCTTTTTTTCTCGTATATTGATCCTCGGAACTTTCCCACCTCCGTACGAGGATGGGAATAAGTACTTTGACTTATTTATAATTTTTGTTGGCCTTCCTCGCCTACCGAGGATAAGGTCTTTTTCCCACCTCCGTACGAGGTTGGGATGAGTACTTGACTCATTTGTCGTTTTTGTTGGCCTTCCTCGTATACCGAGGGTAAGGTCTTTCTCCCACCTCCGTACGAGGTTGGGTCCTATTGCATCTCCGTTCGAGAATGAAAATAGGGGATAACACTAGTTTTCAGGAAAAAGACATGTCATTCACTAAACTTGTAATCGGTACAAAAAGTTACATCAATGATAATACGCCTTGAGATGGTCGGCATGCCAAGGATTTTTAAAAGGTGTACCATCTAGCTCGGCCAACCTGTAGGTTCCTTCTTTCACAATGCTAGTTATTCTGAATGGACCCTCCCAATTTGGAGACAGCTTATTTCTTCCCACCTTTTTGCCTGTAGCTTCAATCTTTCTCATAACCAGGTCTCCGACTAAAAAGGCTCTCAATTTAACTTTTTTGTCATGGTGAATCTTTGTGAGCTTCTTATAATTGATCATTCTGAGTCGGGCCTCTAGTCGCCTTTCTTCGAGGTTATCCGATCGAGTCTGTTCGATAAGTCATTCTGTTGTTGATCGAATAAGGTAACCCGGATGGTGGGAAGGGCTAGCTCGACTGGTGCCATTGCTTCCGAGCCATATGTTAATGCAAACGGGGTTTCGCCAGTAGATCCTCGCACCGATGTTCTAATTCCCCATAGCACAATTGGTAACTGTTCTAACCAGCTTCCCTTTTTCTCGTCTAAATTTCGTTTCAAGGCGTGCATGATCTTCTTATTCCCTGCCTCCGCTCGGCCATTGCCTTGTGGATGAGCTACCAAGACATTCTCAGGCTTAACATTTAGCCGATCACAACTTGTCAGAAATTTTTGGAGAATTGAGTGCCATGGTCTGAGACGATCATCCGAGGAAGTCCGAAACGGCAGAAAATCTGCTCGTAGGTAAACCCGATCGCCTCGATCCTCTGCTATGCTAGCTGCTGGCTTTGCTTCTATCCATTTGGTGAAGTAGTCAACGGCCACTATCACATACTCGCATCCATATTTTGCTTTGGGAAAGGGACCAATAAGATCAATTCCCCACATGTCAAAGGGCCATGCCGCAACTACTGGAGTTTGTAAAACTGAGGGTACCCGAGGAATGTTTGCAAATCTTTGGCATTTATCACACTTCCTTACATATTCCGCTGCGTCTCTCCTCATGCTCGGCCAATAATAACCGTGGAAATTCATCTTGTCGACAGGTCCTCGCCCAGTGGTGTCCCCACTCGCCTCATGCACTTCACCAAAGAATCATTCACCATTTCTCGGTCGTATGCATCGGCGAGAGGCTTTGTATTCGACCGCTTATAGAGCATGCCTCCAATAACCGAGTATTCACGCCGGTTTCGATAATTTGGGCTTCACTTTTCCCTTCTCGGTAGAGTGCCCCGCTCAATGTAATCTTTAATGTCGCCGATCCAACATCTTGGAGTTTCAAATGACGACCATAACTTCTTCATAGCTAATGGCTGGGATTTTGAGGAACATGAGCTCGATACTAGAGGGACCTCTTCGGCCTCCGAGGATGCAATTTTAGAGATGATCACTGAATTTCCTCTAAGGATCTGTTCTAACTCCCAATACTTGAAACGAGTCAACAGTTTCTGTGTCAATTGCTGGTATTTAGCCAATATTGGGTGATTTGCTTCATATTCACCCAGTATTTGTTTTACCACCAACTGAGAGTCGCCAGAGATCACTATATCTTCACCTCAAGCCTAATGCGAGCTCGATTCCAATCAAGGCTTCATATTCGCCCGGTTATTTGATGTCTTGAACTGAATCTTAAAGCCATGTCGATTTCTCCCGAACTGGATACTCAATGAGAGAGCCCAGCCCACTCCTCTCTCGCCCCTCGCAGATCCATCCACGAACAAGGTCCAATATAAAAGTGGCCTTGTTTTTGTTTGCTCGCCGGAGGTTGTCGCTTTTATGCTCGGGGGTAATCTTTCGAGCATTCTCTTGCTCGCTTCGGCCGAGTAAACGAAGTCTCACTATAAAGTCTGCCGAGGTTCCCTGGTGCGACCCGCGCCCCCGCTCTTTGTTTAGGGTGGCGTGACGCCAGACGCATGACGGACACCAACGCTTCCTGCTCCACCCTCCCTTGTTTAGGGGAAGACGAAATCCAAAGTGCGAGAGGAGTGTCGTCTATATTAGCACGTTGGAATGTGCCTCTGCTGTCTCGAGTGGATTTTGTATCCAAAATGGGAACTAAAGGTTTCTCATGTCGTTATCCCTTATTTCGTGGATAATGTGGATATGGGAATGCATTACATTTCCATTCTCATTCTCCCTTTTTTTCTCGTCAGGATAATAGAAGTGCAAGAAAAGATATTGCGACGCCCCCACTTACGGATTTATTAAAATGGCCTTATGGCCCAATCGATCGCTATGGGAGCTATGGGGTTTCCCGCATCAAGTTATCCCTTGTTTAGGGGATACCAGATATGGGAATACATCACTCTCCATTCCCGTGATCTCCCTTTTTGGGAGAACAGAAAGTGCAAAGAGGGAATGTTGCGTGGCCCCACCGATCTCGAAAGTTTTAGAGTCGCCACCTTTATTTTAAGGCAAAAATAAAGGAAAACCGTAAGAGAAAACCGAGATTTTAGAAAAACGGGTTCGGGGCTAAGTTACGAGTTGGGAAGGTGCTAGGCACCCAACTCGCCCTTTCCTTTCGTCTCAAAGCGTTTTGGTCGAAATATGCTCATTGTTATATTAATCTAGCAAATAAATAAGGTCTTATTTTGACAAGGAAAATTAAACAGATACATTCGTGGCTACATTATTTACGGACTCGCAGCCTCCTTCCAATAATTACAAACACATTTAAGAATATTTGGCCATTATAACGGCTTTTTACATAATTTTTCCTAATCTAATCGGGCAAAGACAACGGCTTATATTGACTACATTGTGCCGGATTTAAAATACAACTTTTGAAAATAAAAGAAAAAATACAAATGAAATAAAAATACGCCCTTAAAGGTATTACCTTTTAGAGCGGTGGTGTTTAAGCTCGCCTGCCCTCTGCGGGAGAGGGAGTCTTTTTTGTTTTGAATTGAATCTGACCGAATTGAACCGATTTGAACTCGATTGATGCTTGATTTGATTGATGTTTTGAGGTCGGGCTTGTCAACTCCTGCGTAGTGACGCCTTTATTTGGGCCAGTTTTGGCCTTTGAAATCGGGCAACAGAACGGCAGGATGTGTGTTTTTGTGTGTGCTTTTATATATTTGTGTGTGTTTGAGTGTGCAAGTGTGCGAGTTATATGTGTGTGAGACAAAGAGTGAGGGAGTATATTATGTGGGAGTGGGCGGCTGAAATGAAATTAATTGGGAGAGTGGGCGGAATGAAGCTGAGTGGGGAATTTTGTGAGTGATTGTGAGAGGAATTGTAAATGTGAGAGAGAGTGAGGGATGAGAGAGAGGGAGTGATCGCGGGGAGAGAGAGAGCTGGGGCTGGGGAATTGTTCGTGAGAATGAGGGAGTATAATATATATATTAGGGGTGTAAATCGGAACCACCGAACCACGGAACCAAACCAAACCAAACCAAACCAGTCGGTTTGGTTCGGTTTTGGTCGAAGACGGTTCGGTTTCAGTTTCAAGAATTGGAAAACCACGCGTTTCGGTTCGGTTCACGATTTTTGGTATCGAACCAAACCAAACCAAACCAAACCACCCTATATATTTTTATTTATTTATTATATAATATATATTATATTACATTTATTAACGATTTTGAACCTTTGATTTATTCATAATATATATATATATATATATATATATAGACAGACACTAAACCAAACAAAATCTTGATTATTGGAGAACTATTATTTCTTCCATTTTTTGTGTTTATTTTAGAATTTGTATTGTTTTATTTATGATAATTTGTTGTTAATAGATTATTTCCTAATTTTGATGTTAATTTCAAATTAAAATATTATTTTTATTGTTATTTTTAATGTTGGTTAATTTCATTAAAAATAATTTATATAAACTCCACAAAATCGAAACCAAACCAAACCAAACCGAGTGGTTCGGTTCGGTTTGGTTCCAAGTCTTACTCGGTTCGGTTCGGTTTGAGATTTTGGAACCACTAGAGGCGGTTTGGTTTGTGGTTTTGGCATAAACCAAACCAAACCGAACCACTTACACCCCTAATATATATATAGGAGACTTAGTGGGTAAGGAAAGGGGGCAACCGGCGGCTCCTTTATTCTTTTTGTTTTTCTTTTTTTTTTTTTTTGTTTTTCTTTCTTTTTTTGTTTTCTTTCTTTTTCTTGTTTTCTTTTTTTTGTTTCTTTGCTTTTCATTTCATTTCTTTTTTTTTTTTGTTTCTTTTCTTTTCATTTTATTTCATTTCATTTTTTTTTTGTACCTTTGCTCCTGAAACATACAAGAAATAATTAGTAATCCATTTTGTAATATTTATTGGACAATATAAAATAGGGGTACGAATTTGGGGTGTCTACATCGGCCAAGACCTGTGCTCGGATCGCGGCCTCATAGCGATGTCATACCGAAAGCTCTACCGAGCCATTTCAACATCACGCCTCGCCATATCGGGTTTGTGCATGATCTTCCTTAAAGGGAAATCGGTGTACACTATGATCGAGTGCTTTGGAAGTAAGCTTTTAGTTTCAAGCAGCCAATGATCAAAGCGAGAACCAATTTTTCAACTTCCAAATATCTCCCCTCACATCCGTAAGTGCATGAGAGCGTAGTAGATCGGCCTCACGAATGTTGTCTTCCTCTCGACCAAGGCTCCGGCGACAGCAGAGTCGATGCAGCCAAATAAATGTATAGCTTCTCCTGGGTATTGGGATACCGAGGAGTGGTGGTCGACCTAGATACTCTACGAGTTCTTCAAAGCTTTAAGCTTTCGTGCAATCCTTTGTCCATTCAAATTTTCTGCCCCCTTTCAATACCTTGAAGAAGGGCAAGCTCTTTTCAGCGGATTTGGCGATGAAGCGGCTAAGAGCAGTGATCCGACCATTAAGCTGTTGGACATATTTAATCGAGGATGGTACGTCCATGGTCGTCAGGGCTTTTATCTTCTCCTGGATTAGCCTCAATTCCTCTCTCATTCACCATATAGCCGAGGAACTTTCCTCTCACACACGAATGCACATTTGGCCAGGGTTGAGCTTCATCTTGTTCTTCGTTGATTTGAGAAAGTTTCTCTCAAATCTTTGGCATGGTCGGAATGCTTCGTTTTGATAACCATGTCATCAATGTAGGCCTCCACATTTCTGCCTAACTGGTCCCCGAACACCTTATTTACCATTCTTTGGTATGTAGCCCCCGCGTTCTTGAGGCCAAACGGCATCATTGTGTAGCAATATAACCCGCCAGCTGCTCGGAATGCTGTGTGTATCTGGTCGGCCAACCACATCCTGATCTGATGATATCCTGAATATGCATCTACAAAACTCAGAATTTTGTGCCCCGATATGGAGTCCACAAGTTGGTCGATTCGGGGTAATGGATACCAATCTTTTGGGCAAGCTTTATTTAGATCGGTAAAATCTACACACATTCGCCATTTCCCAGTTACTTTTTTTACCATAACTACATTTGCTATCCAGGTTGCATACAAGACTTCTTTAATAATTTTGGCTTTCAACAACTTCGACACTTCTTCCTTGATAGCTGTCTGCTTTTCCGAGGAAAAGATTCGTGCCTTTTGTTGTATTGGAATGAAGTCTGGGTCGATGCTTAACTGGTGCATAGCGACGTCCTCGCTAATTCCCTCCATATCGTCAATCCTCCAGGCGAACACATCCAAGCTTTCTTTTAGTAGCTTGATGATCGCTGCTCGCTCTTCTTTGGGGATTTCTCTTCCTACTCGGACTTTCTGCTCGGGGAAATCGAGGTTGATCACAATTTCGTCTAAATCGTCATTTGGCTCGATGGCCGGTTGGTGATCAATGTCCAGGCTTTCAATGGTGATTACTTTGGTGACTACCGGGCTTTTTGTGTGCTCTGCAGGTAGTCATTGGCCGACTCAGAGGCCTCCCTGTTTTCCCTTTTTGAGCGAGTGGCGTTCACCGCTTGTTCCATGGAAACGACGAACCCCACTTGGTTCAAAGCTCAGGCGAAGCCGGCGCTCTTTCTAATCGCTATGCTGGGTTGGTTCAGAAATGTCGGTATTATTTCCTCTTCTCGTTTCTCGACTTCTTTTGGTCGACCTGCTGATTTCGACCACCTCTCCCTCGGGCAAGGAAATCACCACCTTTTCTTTTTGGGTTTTCTCCTTGTAGATATACTCCAAAGTACTTGAGGCATCATTCAAAACCATTCCAATCCCTTTTTCAGCAGGGTATTTGACTCTTTGATGGGCCATGGATGCCACCATTTGAAATTTTGTCTGGGAGGGTGAGCCGAGTATGGCGTTATATGGGGATGGTAGGTCAAGCACTAGAAAATCAATCTCCTCCGTTCGAGGAGTATTGGTTTCTTCCCCGAGGATCACCGAGAGCGTGATGATTCCTTTCACCGCCACTTTATGCCCGGTGAAACCCTCCAACTGTACACTGCTTGGTCTGAGGTGGGCGTTCCCCAACCCCATTTCCTTAAAGCATGCGTAGTACAGGATATCCCTTCCTGCCCCTGTATCTATGAGAACTCGTTTCACCTCGCTATTGTGAATCCTCACTCGCAGAGTCAAAGGTTGTTGGCGAGCAGTCTGACTAGCTGCGAGCTCGCCTGGCCAGAAGGTGATTCCTCCTGCTTCATCAGATCGTGGCATCATGTGAACCACATGCTTCAAATTGTAGATCATGTTCTTTAGCTGGGTTCCACTTGGTGACGCTTCCCTCGACAGTTAATCACATTCCTCGGTCCTCCATTATCTGGCCGAGGATTCTGATGTCTTTCTGGCTCTCTCGGCCTGTCTTGCTGGTCATTTCCTCTTCGCTCAAACCTCCTGAGCTCACCTCTGTCAATCAACTTTTGGATAGCCTTCTTCAAGTTGATGCAATCCTCGGTCGTATGGCCGATATCTTTGTGGTAGGCACATCGTTTGTTGGGGTTGCGAGGGTACCGAGTTTCTTTCAATGGGTAAGGTCTACCGATTTTATCCTGGTCGAGCAGGACATTCATTATGTGCTCGCGACTAGCATTGAGTGGGGTCCAGTCAACATCGTCCCACACATTTTTTCCTCTATTATCATCCTCCTTGTTATTCGATCCTCGACCACCTTTGTTCGAGTGGTCCTGCTCTTTCTTCTTTCCCTCTTTTTTCATCGCTTCTCCTTCATCTTCGGTATTGATTACCCGAATTGCGTGGGCGTACATTTCCCGACCGAGGTTTGTCGCTAAGAAGATCATTTCCGCCTCATCACCCCTCGTAGGCCTGGAGATGAAGCACATCTTAATCGATTCCTCCGAAATATACCAGATCTCGGTCTACCATGGCCATGAACCTATCCATGTAGAGTTGGTTGGATTCATTAATCCGTTGTTGGATCCCACATGTCGGCTTCTTTGGTCGAGCCGCCGAGGCAACCGGTTGACAAACATCCGCCTCAATTGCCCCAACTTTCTACGGAATCCAATGGCAGCCTGTATACCATTTCGTAGCTTTCCCTTTCAATGTCCCCAAAAATCTTTCCCCTGCATCCTCATCTTCGAGCAATCGCTGCTCATTTTACCTCAAAGCTTGCCATATGATCTACAGCATTGGTGAGGCCTTGGTATGGCTCGAAAATGGGAATCTTTTTATCTGGGAGGGGGGCTTTCCTCATTCTTTCTTGGAATGGGCCATTCTTGGCAGGAGGCAATAGCATGGGTTTGCCCTTCTCCATGGCCTCTAATCGACCTTTTAAGAATTTTACCTCCTGCTCGACAGCCAGAGAAGGTTTACTGGTCGATATCTGTACCTCGGTGGTCGCGTTCCGACCACCCTTGGGGTATCCTGCACCTGATTGTTGGGAATGTGTGCAATGCCCACATGTTCTAGTTTTGTTTGCCTCTGTCCTCGGCCTAGATTCCCCTTCCTCGCTCCTTTCTCGTGCTCGCCGGGAGCGCTTAGATTCATTGGGAAATGTTAGTCGGCTTTGAACACTGGGCTTAGGTGCTTGCTCGCTCGCTCTTTTTCCTAGCCTTGATTTTGCTGCACTGAGGGATATAGCTTTCCCTTTTCCCTTCCCTTTTGAGGCGTTTGTATGGTGGGTTCGCTCTTCTTGAGGCTTAGTCGTAGCCGTTATCTTTTTCTGAAGTTCGAACATTTTGAGCTCGGCCTCTTGGATTCCTGCAAAGTAAGATTTCTGGCGTTCCCAGAATTTTACCTCTATGAGGAGCTTTTCATGTTCAGTGGGTCCCTCTCCCTCCGTTCGAGGTTGATCCACTTGAGCTTCCTCGTCTACATTATGAACGACGTTTGGCTGACCTGCTGTTGCTTTTGAGGTCATCGGTTCTATATCCACCTCCGTTAATTTGCTTGCTGGTGAGGGTGGTAGTTTGTTCGCTCCTGGTTGGTTTTGCTTGGTAGAGTCCTTGATCCATTGGTTATGAATTCGCACTTCACTTGCAACGCTCCCGCAACGGAACCACTTGATCACGCCACTAAGACGGGTGATGAGCCGGGCTCACGTAATGGACTGAGCCGCGTGTCCCGCCTTGTGGTCACGCCACGTGGTACCGGAGGCACCGACTTGATAAGGATATCCGGCTTGGTGGTTGATCTTAGTTGATAGGTACCGAAAGCAAGACTACCGTTAGGGTGTTGTTTCCCAGCCCCAGTGTGAGAGTCGATGAGGGTAATATATGGTATGCCGGAGCTAGGCGTTCCCTTAACTTCCGGTCAGTGTATAGAGAGTAATCTCTTTGTGTGTTTTGTCTATCACCAGCAGTATAGTAAGTTTGCAATGTTAAGTTATCTTTTTTTTCTTGAAGGGAAAGGCTTCCTTTTATAGTAGCTTAGATTTGGAGTCATGATTGGTATGGGGGTCCCTACTGGTGGGACTTGTTCCCTGGTCGGTTTGCTGGCAGTTCCTGAGTGGTCAACAAGTTGCGTGTGCAGTGTGGATTGTAGGCGGTTGAGTAAGCCGATAAGGTATAGCGGCTTGCATGGCTTGCTCGGCTCTTGGGGAAGGCACTGGATGCTATGTATGTGCTATGGGCTAAACATGTCTTATCCCGAGAAGGCGGCCGAGCATAGGTGATCCTCGATCGTATGGCTCCGTGTTGATTCATGATCGCTGTTGTGCTCTGGCAGTTGGGTCGCCGGCATTTCGGTTGGTTAGTGATTGTCGATAATGACTGACTGGGGAATGGTCTTCGGCCCTTGGTGGGACCAGACCAAGCCTAGTTGGAATCCACGTGGTCGGTCCACGTAGGGGGACCCAGGTCGGGTCCCATCAATATATATATTTTCCGACTTCCTATTCGCAGTCTTTTAGTATGTTACCAAGGCAATACACCACCACGGCACCACCTATCGACTCTGCCTGCGAGGTGGCACTGCTACTGTGCTACTAATATGTATCCACCTCGGTGTCACGTGACACCGATTATATATAATATCTTTTTAGTAGTTATACTGAGTGAGTTGGTTTATGGTGTGATATTATAGTTACCTTTTAAAGGACCTGAGATCAAATCTCATAGTGAACACCATTCTTATATTTTTCTATTCTTTGTTGATGTTTTTTTTCTTTTTAGAAGACTTTTTCTTCTATCTGCGAAACCATTTTTATTATTTGTCATTCTTTGCCTATGCCCAAAAAAAAAATCATGCATATGCTTCACCCCATAACGAAAAATTCATGAATTGTGACATCACTAAACAAAGTTCCTGGATCCGGTGCCATAGCCTTCCCTATTACTAGGACTAGTAATAGAAATCTACTTTGGATGAATTGATTATCCAAAGTTGAAGTAAGAACAAAGAAGGAGAGAGAGTAAGAGGGGGAATTTCAGTCTCTGTTGAATACATACAACTGATATTTTGGAATCCGTATGTGCAAGTATTTATACTCTCTATTCAATATCAAAGACATAATATTACTGAATAAGATATTTCCATTACAAGTTTCCTTATTAATTATTCACAGACAAGTGGTCGGATTCCAGGAAAATAACTCAAATGGTTGGGTTTATGTCAACATCCTCCTTATTAATTAGTCACAGACAAGTGGTCGGCTTCCAGGAAAATAACTCAAATGGTTGGGTTTATGTCAACATCCTCCTTAGGGCATCTCCAACCATACCCCCAAATCCTTGATTTGGGGGTTTGGTCTCAGCTTTTCCACTCCAATCGTGTCCCCAAACCCAAACCAAATTCACCCAAATTTGGGGTACCACTGTAGCTCTATCCCAAATTTGGGGTTGGTGGGTCCCATGCCATTAAATTAATTTTTAATAATTATATAATTGTTAAAATTATTTATAAAATTATATTTTTTATTTAAATGTATTACAAATTAATAAATACCTAATACTAGATAATATAATTTAGATAACATTTTTAATTCAATAATTTTATAACTTTTTTTCTATTATTAAGTATTTTAAATTATTGAACATTTTTAATTCAATAATTTATAACATTATTAAATTATATTTCTTGTATGTTTATTTCAAGTACTTGTATGTTTATTAAATTATATTTCTTCAATTTAGTTTAAAAAATTACTAATTTTTAAATATTTTTAATAACGTAAATATAACTATTAAATATATTAAAATTATTAATTGTGTAATCTTAATAATTATTTTTTAAAAGGTTAATAGCAAATTAATATTCATGTTGATAAATAAAGTAAAAGAAATAAAAATAGAATATGCTAAGGAATATTCTATTTGGCTTGATGGTTGGAGTTGAAATAGTGTAAATGAATTTTAGGTAAATGTAAATTTGATGGTTGGCTAATTATTCACAGACAAGTGGTCGGATTCCAGGAAAATAACTCAAATGGTTGGGTTTCTTATTAGCGATTCGAAGACCAAGTTGGCAAGTGGCTTTAAAAAATTTTGTAAACAAGCTGTCAGATTTGAGATTGTCTAACAATCCCACAACGTACTGTGGAGTATGGACCTGAGGTAGAACTGTAGAAGGTTCTCTCTTGCTGCAGCTAGCCACCCGAGATATACTCAAATGGTTGGGTTTCTTATTAGTGATTCCGAGTCTAGGCCTTATTATATATGAACGAGTAATGCTAGAGTCACTCAATGAACACTTAAATTTGTATATCAAATAATGTGATTTTCAATGTGTCATCTTATTTGACATTTTATGGGCTCCACTATAAGTTAAAAAATTATGTTAATAATATGACACATAAGATGTCACATCATTTGGTACACAAAATTAAGTGCTATTAGAGTGGCTCTAGCATTATCCTATATGAACACCCGTGCGTTTTACACATATCTTTTGAAATTAAATTTTATTCAAGTTAAATAAAGACAAATTAAAATTTTAAGAATGAATTACAACTACAAAAATAGAAATACATTATTGTATCAGTAATATAATGGACTATGAATTCATTATACATAATATTTGTTGTGTTATTTTGTTGGCTTTCTATTTTTATCTCATATCAAAATCTTTAGACCAGAACGATTTGCTAACCTAAAAATTGTAACCTGCTTTGAACCATACTTCAGGAAGTGTCACACGTGCGACAATGATTGTCCTTAACTTTTGTTGATCGGTATTGCATATCATATTATCAATGATTAACCTTAACTTTTATTTGACCTACATTCTTGGGTTGAAATTATAAGTAATGTTTTTTTTTTTTTTTCAGTTTCTAATATTTTAATAAACACACTTTTGTAGTGATTTTCTTCCTTTTACATACAAGTAAGAATATAAGATTTTTAAAATACATGTTGACTGAAGCCGGTTGTTTAACTTTATCATCTTTTATTTTTCATAAGACCATGCACAGATTTTTAACGTATAAAATATTATAAAAAATTTCGATCTCGATTTATTAACATATAAAATAGACAATAAAACCCAGATCTTGATGGTGTTGAAATTTTTTGTTATATTAAATTCGAGTTTGATGGAAATGGAAAAATATTTTTCTATTTATGTTTCCTTATATTTTTATAGATTTGTCAATGCACTGGTTTTACTCTTTGTCAATTTTATTAGATATGTAATTTAGTTTCAAATATGTCAATAAGTTGTCTCTACAATTGTGATTAAGATTTAGATTAGTTAAGTAGTATTTCGATATGAATTATATTTTCGTGATCAAGTATTTATTTTTTTTGTTTCATTTTTACTGATGGAGACAATGACATTTTTTGGGATATAGACTTTGTCTCCAAAATTACTTACATTCAAAATTTTAGTTTCTACAATGTGATGTACAAGCTTTTACGGGTTAGTTGATAAAAAAAAATTACAATAAAATATTAGTTGATTTTTTAAAATACAAAAATGATTTGATTATGGGGATTGAGCATAAAAGTCTGAACAAATAGCAATATGTTTACAAAAAATCTAGTTCAGATTTGCTAAAACTTTGTTCGTTAGTTAATGTTCAAGGTTTTTTTGTTAATCTACATGCTCGGGTTTTCTTTCTTTTGAAATTATAAATAATGGTTTGTTATTTTATTTTTTTCTGTTGATAATATTTTAATAAACACACTTTTGTAGGGATTATCTTGCTTTTACATAAAAGTAAAAGAAAAAGATTTTTAGAATACATGTTGACTGAAGCCGGTTGTTTAAGTTCATCATTTTTTATTTTCTATAAGACCAAAAAATTTTAACGTATAAAATATTATTAAAAAAATGATCTTGATTTATTAACTTGTAAAATTGACAATAAAATTAAGATTTTGATGATGATGAAATATTTTGTTAACATTGTTTTCAATTTATATTCCATGGCAGTATATGGTTTTCATATTTTAAGGTAGTATTTGATTTTTATATTACAAGGCAATATTTCATTTTCATATTCCAAAGCATTGTTTGATTGAGTAGGACACATGTAATCAATGAATGTATAATCAAATTTGTATTTTCAATACATAGCCCACTACTTTTATTACATATAAATAGCTTTCTATATATTTTAGGAAAACAAATTTTGACGGGATTTTACTATTTTTAAACTACCTAAACTTTAGTGTTAGAACTGTTAGATGATTAAGTTGGTGAAGATTTATAATGTTCATGTCATTACTTAAAAAAAAACATATTTGATCTAACGGTGTAGATAATTTAGGAGATTTGATCTAACGACACTAACACTTGAACTTGTAATATCATACCTCTTTATATATATATATATATATATATAGAGAGAGAGAGAGAGAGAGAGAGAGAGAGAATAGGGATAGCGGCTACAATATATACACTAGAAAACTTGCATTTTCAATCTCCACAACACAAGTTAAGACATCTTCCGGTCACTCTTATCTCAGTTAAATTCTTCTTCGAGGCTCCAGCATGACCCATAGGCTTTTCTCATTCACTCTTATTTCAGCCAATAATCTCCCTGATGTACGCAACTTTGGAAGTATGAAAGTTTATGCAAAGGTTTCACTGCGTGGCATAGCCGATTCTGAATCTCAAACATCAGTGGACGAGCTCAATGGAACGAATCCCAAGTGGAACTCTCTTCTCAAATACTGGATATCGCAGTCAGCTCTCCAAGAGGGTTCGGGTGTCATACTAGACGTCAAGTTATACTGTCAGAGGACCTTTGGTACTGACAGATACGTTGGGCAGGTCAACATAAATTTGAAGAAACTTTTTGAAGGTACGCTTAGTAACCCGGTTAATATGACCGTAAAGGTTGATGATTCTCAAACTACTGAAGGAACGATTGATTTTTTGTACAATTTTGGGGATTTGGAGACGGTTGATGCTAAGAAAAATGAACAATCTTTCTTAGAGGCTGTTGTTGTGAAGACAACGGTGGAACTAGTCGCGGAAGGAGTTATGACAGGCATGCTAAATGTGTTGGGTGATTAATTAATTAAGTCATTCAACTAAGAATAGTATACACGAAAATAGAATATGTTTTTCTGTTAGTTTGGCAATCTTAATTAGTAACATGTCAATTTAAAGATGACTAGATCTCCAACTTCATCCATGTTTTCATTTTACTTGTACTTAATGTTTAATATGTGTAATGTGAAGTGCTACAGTTGAATATAGCCATTTTAATCTTAAGATTTTTGCTCAAAATAGAGAATAGAAATGTATTTGATTACTATTTTACTTCATTTGTCCCTAAGAGAGTTTGTGTTGGGAGCAGAATTGCTCGATTATCCGACAACAGATCAAGTCCTCATAGAGCAGTTCATCTATTTTCACTATATTAATCCATGTTGGAAATTATCACAAGTATGTATTATGAATGATTTTTTTTTTTTTTTTGGTCTGATAGGAAGTATATGTTGGAAAAAATCGTGCCTTAGAACTTGTCCACAACGTTGTTCAACATCTCGTCGTTGACCGAAGAGATCAAAGTACATTTGTCTTGTGAAGGGTTCAAGACTTCAAGTCAACCATATTAGGGGCTAAAAGATATATACAAAGCTTTCATTTTCATTCTTCGAGTTCATTCTTCGATCTAGAACCGATAAAGTTTAAAATAAAAGTATTTTATTTTGTGATTTTTATTGCATAAACAATCATTACAACATGTTTGTTTGATGCAAGTAGTGTCTAACATTATGTCTAAACTAGATAAAATCTAACGCTGGATGGGTTCAGAGGGATGGCCAAGCCGATGATGCCAGTCATGGTGAGAGACCTTAGAACCGACACAAGCAGATGGGCGAGTAGGAGGAGCTGTGGTCGGCCATTCATACACACCATCATTAGATTGCTCGGTCAACAAAATGCTCCCTGTTCGTAGATCCTTCACATGGAAAGAAGTTGGTAAGAACTCAATAGAAGTATTATTAAAGAGACAAAATTGATATATGGAAATAAGGTTCTTTTTCATGGCAGGAACAAAGAGAATATTATGCAAGGCAAAAGTGTGTGATGGTGCATGAAGCGAAGAGGAACCAGTTTTAGAGATAGGAAGCCCGGTATCATCACTAATGACCATGTCATTTGTGCCCGTGTAGGAAGTGTGAAGGTGGAGATTGCCAAGGTCGCTGGTAACATGATGAGAGGCACCACTCTCAAGAAACCAGCCCGGGGTCCCTGTGTCCGTTGAGGTCGCTAGATTGGCCCACGGTGTCCACTTGCCGACTTGCCGAGGAAGTGGTAGCTTGGGTGTTGGTGGCAACCAGCTGATAGGTTGGACAGCGAGGAACTGTGTGACCTTATTGACGACAGCCTTGACACTTACCAAGATATGATCTGCTGGAAGTTCTCATTCACTCTTATTTCAGCCATTAATCTCCCCCACGTACACAACCATGGCAGTATGAATTAAAGTTTACGCGAAGGTTTCACTACGTGAAAAAAACCATACTGAATTTCAAACATCAATCGACAAGCTCAATGCCAAGAATCCCAAGTGGAACCATCTCTTCAAATATTGGATATCGCCCTCATCTCTCCAAGAAGATCCACGGGTCATATTTGACACTGGAAAATCACAATGGAAATTTGATAGGAAAATATTCCCCACCTAAGAGATAAAACTAATTTTGGAGAGCACAAAGGCTACAATGGAAATTGATAGGAAAATATTCTCCAAGTTTTATAAATAAACACTCAAAATCTTCACCCCTCTCATTCTCAAATCACATGACTTATATAAATCACATGACTTATATAGAAGATAAATTTACATACAAAATCATAAGCATGTATCTTATTCCTTGGAACTCCAATAATCTTTATATCTTTGTAGTTTTCTATTGGAGAATAATATTATATATTTATTGTAATTATTGTTTAGTGGTAATTATCTTGTATAGTTCGTTTCTTCTTTCTTTGTATAACTCCTTCCTTGTAGAGGATTCATGTAACCTTAATTTATTATTCATACCAATTGTGAATTTATACATTTTCAACATATCTCTTTTGTATTCTTCAAGAGTCTTGGTCAATACATGAACCCCTTTGAATACTTGATGTTAAGTTATACTCTGAGAGGACCTTTGGTCATGACAGATTCGTTGGCTAGGCTAACATAAACTTGATCAGACTTTTTCAAGGTTCTATGGTACTAGTAACCAAACTTATATGACCGTAGATGTTGACGATTCTCAAACTATCGATGGATCGATAGAATTTTCTTACAGTTTTGGGGATTTGGAGACTCTTTATGTTAAAAGAAAATAAACAATCTTTGTTAGGGGCAAATTTTGTGCAATCTAAGTGTGGCAAAAATATTTGTAAACGCATCTTACCCATATTTTTACATTTGTCTTCAAGTAAAAGATATATGGCACTCCATCAATGTTTTATTTTACTTGTTTTAATATATATAACGTGGAGTGCTGCAATCGAAAAATAGTGTCTTTATAGCGATTGATTTCCCACTTTATGTAATGTAATGTAATCTCAATTCAGAGTATGATAATAGTAACTTTTTCTTTTTCCCAAAATATTTGTTTTCCAATTTATTTTATTTTGAAAAGTTTTTCCAAATCAATACTTTGCTCATTTTATATGCGAGTATAGAGTCAAATACTTTCTTAAAACTCTTGTTGATTCAATAGGGGACACTTATTTTGGAAACGAGTGACAAATACATATCCTTCGGTTTGAGGATGATCCAATGTGATATGTAATCCTTGGAATGGTGGAGCATGTATACATTATCTCCTTTACGAGTAAAAAACATATTTGTAATCATGTCCAATATATCCGTGAAGTATAGGACTTAATTTTCAAACATTTACTCTTTTGGTGAAACGGAAGTAACTACGTATACAAAAGTCAGAAAATGATACAAAAAGGACAATAGTTGATTTCCAAGTTGTCTACCATACCAGGTCCCAAATGAATTGGCCATCGCACTCATCATTTTCAGTCAAGAATTCAACATATATGGGTCCTAAAACTAGTTTACAATGAGAGAGAGAGAGACTTTGATTTTTTTATTTTTATTTTTTTTCTATATATGGTGGCTTATTAAGATAAGAAGCATTTATCCATTCAGCGCTCAATTTATACTGCACACTTCAACCGATCAATCTCCTCTTCATATATACTTGTCTTGTCGGGTCGCGAAATATATGGAGAATGTAGAAACCACAATAACCATACAAGACCAAGATTTCGAGTCATCGGTGGTTGAAATGCAAAGGAACCTGAGGGATTCTAGGAGAGTAGATATGGAAAGCATGGTCTATGGTCACCAAGCTTATATCTATTAAGTTCCTTCCCTCGTATCCGAACTGAGCCAAAAGGGGTGAGGCTGTGGAATTACATGAGCCGTGAGAAAGAACTAGAAAGCTATATGCCGTGCGATGATCTCATTGTAATGCTTGCTTCATCAATGAGGTCTTGCAACAAGTTTGCACAAGCGGATGTCAGTAGCCCCATCGTCATGGTCCCTTGGTTGATTCCAGTGATCATCAGAGACCTATTTAAGATGGAAAACCAAATCTCATTCTTACTACTCCAGGACTGATTTGATCTCTTCGTGTTTCCAGAATACACTGGTGACCCACTAACATTGCTTGCCTTTAAAATTCTTCAGTCTCGAGACATCTACTCGATTTATATCACTTGAGCCTCCTCAGCGCTGCATTCTGGTGGAATGCAAAGTTACAGACCCTCATCCTCTCAATCAATCCAATGTGTTAGACGTCTCCAAGAATCTGGGATCAAGCCAAGAAAAACCGATAGCTTCTTAAATATATAAAGTTTAAAAGTACAATACTAGAAATCCCACCCATAACCATCAACAATGTCAGCACCACCACCTTCATAAACTGTGTCGCCTGGGAACAATGTCACCCACTTCGCCCCACCTGCTTCTCTGCCTACATCTCCTTCATGAATTGTCTCGTCAACTCCTACCGAGATATCACATTCCTATGTGACAATGAAATCATGGCTAATTTATCCAGCACTACAGATGTCGATGCCGCCAACTTTTCTTTCTCTCATCAATTTAAAGACGTGGAAGCCTACTACGGCAGCAACCCGTGTAATACGCAATTATTTGAGCAGCCCATGGTCATTTATCCCTGTTGTCGCAGCCTTTGTTATGTTGGTGCTCACAGGATTACAAACAGTAATGTCCATCTTGAGCTACAAGCAACATAGTTAATATGATGCTTTGCCTCAAATAAAGTCCTTCAAAAATTATTTTGAAGTCGGATACATATTTATGTACAATTTGTTGTTATAATTTATCTTTCAATCCCTAATCCAATATCCACTACTCGAAAAGTGCAAAAACTTAGAAAACGATCTTACAAGTATGTTTTGTAAGACAAATCTCTTCAAACAAACAATTAAAGAGTGGGACTCCGCTCTTACAAATTACAATTAAAGATGTGTAAGACCTACTCCTACTTGACAAAATGATCGTTTCAAAACGAATGTCTTTTATAATGATATTTCTAAACTCAACTTTGCTATCAACTCCCCTTGCCAAAAAATGAGCATCTATATTTGTTCATGAATACATAAACAAAAAATGAACGCTCATTAAAAGAGTATACTTATTTGAATAGACAAACA
>CM028380.1:7906867-7939704 GCA_013146195.2 Codonopsis lanceolata
CTTGGTGCCTTGTCTAACTCCTCTCATTCCCGACTCTTCCATGTTTCCTCCCATCCTAGCCTTAGTCGCTCCGACAAAGGCAGACAGCCAGCGGTCAACTCTCCAAACCTCCATCACCACAACCGACCTCCTCATTTCCTCCACGCACGCGACACACCCTCCACCGGACCATTCGACCTCGCTCTTCTCTATTCTCTCTTCTATCCCGCGTTTCATCATAACCGTTGACTCTCCTCCTTCCTCCACCTCTCGCGAAGCGATCTAAATCCTAACCACTCCATAACCATCGCAATGGCTCGCGCCACGCAGACCCCATTATTACTTGCAATACCACCACCAATATCGACCCAAAGCATTCCCTGGTGAATGCATCTCTAAGGCATGTTCAGCATCAACCTCCTCTCCACCATCCTTCCCGAACCAAAACCACCCCCCACCACATTCCCGACTCCCAAATTCGGTCCCAAACCCTTCACACACACTTCCATTAGGGGAAAAAAATTGGAGTAAGTCCACTAGTTCAATTTGAGATCTTTCATCTTTAAAACTTCTAAAATCTCGTAGAATTTTTAAAACAATGGGGTTTGGAGTTTGTTGATTCTACATGTCTTCGCCGATGATGGTGATCGGAGGTTAACTGGGGTTTTAGGGTTTCAATTATGGGTTTTTGTTTTTGTGCGTGTTAGTGAGTAGTGATAGATGTATAAGATTATTGGAATTTAAATTTTTGATTGAAATTAGTGAAGATTTTGTAGATTTCTCATTTTACTTTTCTTCGATGTGGTTTGATTGTATATTTGAAATTTCGAAAATATGTTTGGGGAATTGATTGCTGCCGAAATCAAACTTTGGTGTTGGTTAATTGGGGTTTTAAGGTTGCAATGGGGGTAAATTGCTGGGTGTTGGTGGGGGAGGCAGAAGCACATCTCAAGGTTGAAGACGAAGTTTAAGGTGTGGTAATGAACGTGACTAACATGTGATATACGTAGGGGTATTTTTGGGTTTTTGAAAAAATTGTAAGATTTTCATCCAAAAAATTGGATAGAGTAATGAACGTGAAACAAATGACAAGTACAATGATTAAAGTAAGGAAAAAAATAGTAAAGTGATCTAAATGAAAAAATCTGGAAAATAGGGTGACCAAATTGCTATTTAAACCTTAAGCCACTCAAGTCACTAGTTGCACTGTGCTCGTGGGCGATTTATTTTAGGGCTAACCATACTACCATTTTTCTTTTATTTTTTGTTATAGGAGTAAGTTTTTTATTTGGAATTCATTTGGGAACCTTATAATAATAATTCAATTGCAATTTCAAATGTCTCAATTTTATAAAGCTAATTTTATACTAAAAACATAACATTTTAAATTTAAAATTTGGTCCATTTTTCTTTTGACCTCACCACCATCACCAACACAACTTCCGACATCTGTTTTGTCTAACCACCACCACTATATGTTATTTATTTATATTATAAAATATAAAAAAAATTATAATTTTGCTGTTACCAAGGTTTGAAAATTTGTCTTTCATAATCGCTAACAACCGCTACCACTATGCTAGACTGATTATTTGACTTATTATTTAACTATAATCTAGAACTACAATTGAATTTCACATATTAACATAAATATGAAGTTGTTAAATTTTGAAATAAAATTTATCATTATTTACAATTTATAGAATTAAAATATTTAATGAATTTCACATATTACCACAAATATGAAGTTGTTAAATTAAAATATTTATTGAATTCAAAATTTAGGGTGTGTCTTGCAGCACGTTTTGGCTAAAAACGCTACAGCATTTTCCTTAAAACTTGTATCATTGTCCCGTTTAAAAATGAAGCTTTTTAGAAACGGTGGGCGTTTCTAAACGCCGGAATTGTGAGCGATTAAGGAAAACGCAGCCATCAAAAACGCTGCTGAGAAATTACTTTCCAGCATTACCCTTTGGCTCTTCGCTCTTCTCTGTTGTTGTGCGATCAGCTCTCCCCTTCGCTCTTCTCTCCATTGTTGGGCAAACAACTCCAGGTATGTTTGCAACACTTTATTATCTTTCTTTCTCTTTTTTTCCCATCGTTTTCTTCTTCCTTCTCTTCTCCTATGGATGCTCGGTATTTATCTCCCTCTATCTCCCTTTATCTCCCTTCTATTCCTGCAATCTCTTTTACCTAAATTTTAATTGGGTATCTGTAAAATCCCCCAAAAAGGTCTCAGAACTAAACACTGATTGTAAATTGTATCTTTGGTTTGGTGTAGCCTAATCAAACTGCTAATTAGGTATAAATGTGGAGCATGCTATGTGTTTGACAAACTGCTATCTGAATATTTTAATGTTGTGTGTGAAATCTGAATTCGGCATTTGATTCTTATTTATTATTAAAGTGTTTGTAGTAGAGATTTTCTGAAAATTTTCCTTACGTAGTTAGATTTTGGCTATTTGAATGGATTTGAAGATTGAAAAATTGACTATATAGCAGCAGTGAAAGTGGGAGTTTTTCTTGAAGTTGAAGTCTGCTATCCTGAGTCGTAAATCATCTCATATCCCCAATCCGAATGGTACTCCGTTTCGATAACGGCCCATCTCTCTTCCAAACCACAGATTCACCCATGAGGCGAATCACGTAACTAACTCGTCACATCCTTATCCAAAGCTAGATTGTAAAGCAATGGGAATGCCGCTCTTAAGTTCCATTTCCCCATACCATTTATCACCCAAAATTTACTTAGTAATTACATTTGCCCACCTCATAAGAAATAAACTTCTTCACTATCACACACCTCTTTCTGATATGTAATTTGGACCTCAACAGGAGCCCACAGATGATCACCAACGCCGAATTTACTCGCCACAACCCTCTACCATTTATAGATGGAAAGATATTATGATTAGGTTTTCTTATTTCTATTTTTCTATGAATATATTCGGAGAGATGATGATGATGTAGCAAGTAGACTAGCATTCTTATTTCTTATTTCTATTTTGCTACAGCTACTGCTGGTGTGTATTGTTCTCTTAGAGTTTGTAGAGCCAGCTGTAATTTATTGTTAGAGTTGTCTAGTAGCTGGCATAAGTTCTCAGAATATGTTAATTAGAAATGATTAGATGTAGAAAAGAGTGGTTCATAAGCCCCGCTGCAGGAATACAACACCTTCTGTATACATAAAGTTGTAGGGATTTAATTTTGTTAAATCTTTTATGGAATTTGATAATCGACTATCACTGTGTTGTGGGTGCTTAAGTTGTCTTTTGGAGATTCAATTTGCATCCTCCTTGTTGTATACAAGTGGGGGAGGCAAGGGGAGCTTGGGGGAAGAAACTAAAGTAACATTATGTAACATGTCAGTGGAGGTATTCGTTATAAAACTTTACAATTTCATAGCAATAAGTATGATCACTAATTAGTGTAGTGGGATATCAATCTATTCTTAATGTAGGAACGGAACGTGACCTAGAAGATAATGTAGTAAATGGTTTATTACAGTGATGACTTAAGCTTGGGACTTGGGAGTGTCAATAGCAGTTGCATTTATATTATTGGCCTCACTTTTTAAAGGGATGGTTAGACTTGTCAACTGTAGGATTTGGAGTTTAAGACCCTATTCCCATCCATGTCTGGTCCAAATTTAGGATAATTATGCTTAGTATATAGCATATACTGTATAGTACTTTAGTAGTTGTTGTGTTGCTGCCATGTTTTGGCCATGTTTTGGCGCTGTTTGGGTGATGTTTTGGTGCGAGTTTGGTCTTTGTTGTTGTTTGGGTGCTTTGTTTGGGTGTTGTTTTGGTGCTTTTGGTCTTTGTTGTGGTGCGCTTTTGGGTGTTGTTTTGGCGCTTATTTGGGTGATGTTTGGTGCAGTTTTTTAGTGCGTTTCGGTCTTTGTTTCTTTGTTGTTGTTTGGGTGTTGTTTTGGCTCTGTTTTAGTGTTGGTTGGGTGATGTTTGGATGCTGTTTTGGTGCAGTTTTAATGCAATTTTTGGGTACTATTTTGCTGTTGTTTTGCTGTTTTATAGTGTTGTTATGCTATTGTTTTATAGTGTTGTTATGGTGGTATGATATTGAGTAATGCTTTTAAATGATTTTATTTTACATGAACATTTGTTATTTCATTGTAATGATGAACATTTGTTATTTCATTGAAATGATGATTTGAATACTAGTTAACTAGTTACAATTTTATTTTACAAGTAATTATGCTTTAATTTTTCGGCTCCGCCTAGGCGCTCTAATCGCTAGGCTCTAGTCTGGCGCCTAGCGCCCACCTAGCAATTTTTAGAATCTTGATATTTACAAGTTATTGATGATGTTCTTTATCCTACAGTGTAATGGATGGTGATGAATTGGAGTATTAGGTTAAGATGGTGGAAGAATTTGAAAAGCAAAATGATGATAACTCAAGTAATAATGATGGTGAAGATGAAGACAATTATCTCCAAGACTTTCTTGATCGTATAATGATTGACTATTCAGAAGATAGAGAAATACTCACGGTTGTTGAAGGAATGACAAATTATTACATCAAACATTTGCATAAACAATCCTTTAGGAATTCATCCACAACTGGACAAGATTGGGTGAATGAAAACCTTGGTGGTAGTGCTAGACTGTGTCAAGAAAACTTACGTATGTTGCCGCATGTTTTTGAGAATTTGTGCAACACTTTAAAAACTACCTATGGTTTGAAACCCACTAGTTATTCAACTACGGAGGAAAGAGTTGCCATTTTTTTTGTACATCGTGGGGCAAGGGGCAACAAATAGACAAGCCCAAGATATATTTCAACATTCAGGGTGGACGATTGACTAACATTTATATGATGTCCTTAATGCGGTAATCAGGATGTCGGTTGATTACATCAAACCAAATGAAGAATTAGGTGCTCAAGTTCATCCACACATAAGGAAAAATTCCAAATATCATATCTTTGAGGTAATGAATATTAATTAATTTATAAATGCAATCATTTCAAAATATTTTAAGTAATTAGATCAATTATTGTACATAATCGTATATGCACAATTGATGGAACTCATGTGCGTGCTGTACCACCTAAAGAAAACACAACTGCATACATAGGGAAAAAAAGATATGCCACACAAAATATTTTGGCGGTGTGCAATTTTGATATGTGCTTCACATATGTTTGGGCTGGCTGGGAAGGGATCGCTCATGTTTCTCGTATCTTTGAGCTTGCTAGAGTAAGAAAAGAGCTAAAGTTTCCAGATCCTCCTGATGATATTTTATTGTTTCTACAATATTAGTTAGTTGCATGTTTTCAAGTAAATATTGATGTTTAATGCTAAATTTGTACGAAAATATTACCTTGTTGATAGTGGATACCCAAATACAAAAGGTTTTCTTGCACCTTATAAAAATGTGAGGTATCACCTACATGACTTTCGAAGGGGTTCAAGAGCATCTCAACATCCCAGGAATATGACTGGAAGATTTAACAAAACACACTCCTCTTTAAGAAGTGTTATTGAAAGGTCTTTTGGTGTTTGGAAGGCAAGATTTAAATTTTTGAAGGTTATGCCAGCATTCCCTTTCAAAACACAAGTGCTAATTGTGGTTGCAACCATGACAATACATAATTTCATTCGACGTGAGATACGCCTTGATGATGAAATGTTTCGTCGTTATGAAAAAGATTGTCCATGTGATGATAATGATGATAGTGATGATGAACAAGATGTAAATCACAATTTAGATGAAGAGCATGAAGTCCCTGAATCGAACAATAGTAGAGAATAAAATCATATAATGGATGTTTTTCGACAATCCTTGTTGGAATCTATTTGTAATAGTTCTTATTGGACTTAATTTGAGATATTATTAATTTGGACAACTCTTCTTTAATTTTGGTTGGAATTATTTTCAAAATTTACTTCATCTTTATTTTAAATATGTATTTTAGACTAAATAAGTATGTTTAGATATTTTTAAAATTATACTTGGTATTTTAATTTTAATTTATATTAGTGTTATGAAATAAATACTTCTATTGATATATATACATATATGTATGTGTGTGTGTATATATATATATATTTACTTTTTTTTTGAAAGTATATCTATAAAATTATAAATAAGACATTATTTAAGAAAGGGTAAAATCGTTATTTTGACAAATACTCAGATTTATGAAAATAGCATTTTGAAAATATATCTCAAATGCATTTGTAAGAAAAACGTTGCGTTTTCAAAACGATGTACCAAACATGCCCTAATAAGTTCCAACACAACGCGGGCATAAACATTTTCTACACCCCTTATCCACATTCTAGTCAATCTTCGCCTCTTTCCCTTTTTTGTGCCTTAATCTTTCTCTATTTAGGACAATCGTAGATGGTAATGCCTCTATGGTTAATACTTAATTGTTATGGAGCATCCTATTGGCTGTGTTTGGGACATGCCAAGTAGGAGTATATTGTTACGCTTAAATAGTAATTTAATCATCTTATTTTTAATTTTTTTTCGTTAAGTTCATTATATTAAACAGAGTGAACCAATTCATAACTAGAGCTGTCAAATAGGGTAAATTACTATTAGGGGCGGGTTGGGCTGACATATTCAATACCCGTTAGGATGAGGGCTTTTTGGGCTTTGCCCGTGCGGGCCACAGGCTTTCGCGGGTTGGGGTGAGGCGGGCAGTGAGCAGCCCGCATATTATGGCCTTGTATTATTAATTTATTTTAAGTAACACAGGCCGGCCCATATCCAGTTGATTGTTGAGGCCTGTTGTGTTGACTATTAATGAGTTAGGTTAGAACTTAGAAGACACTCATCACTCATCAGTCGTCTCTCATAATCTCATTCTCACGAATCTCACCGTCTCACTCTCTCTGCCTATCTGGTCTCTCACCTCTAGAGATGTTAATAGGGCCGGAAACCGCAGGTCTGAACCTATTAAACCGAGTTTTTTCAGGGTTAGGTTTGCAATTTTAGTAGACCGTTTAAAGCGGACCGTTTAAACCGCGACCGATTAGGGACCGAAACCGACAGGGCTAGACCGAAAACCGACAGGGTTGGACCGATTAAAGCGAACGGTGGTCACACTAAAATTTAAGTTGTCATTTCAACATTCCATATGCTTTTTCATACTAACATTTATGTTAGTCTTTATAAAAAAAAGGTAAAATTGCTTTATAGTTTTTCTTTTTGGTTATCTCTATTTCATTTTTTCGATCATTACACAATGAAAATCTAAATTTTAAATACTAACCCAAAAACAACTATACAAGTCAAACTCTAATGAATCAAGTTATTCAAAATTGGATTATGTTTGGTCTAATAAAAGTTTAATTTATGATATTTATGATTCTCGACTTATTTTATCATTTCATGCTTGATTAGAACTTTTTAGTTTTTAACTAGTAAAACTTGAAGTCTTGAAATTTGTTTGTGTTTTGAACTCTATCACTTATGTTTAATGTTGTTGACTCTTTGTATGACTCATTTGAGTCATTTTGTTTTGGATTGTGTGTTGTTGAATGTTGGTTGTCGGCTCTTTGCCTAATAATTACTTGATTTCGAATTTTATATTTATATATTTAAGTTTTTTTTCGTTTAGGTATAACCCGTTAGTGACCCGTTTAAAACCGAAACCGAGAGGAGTAGGTCTAGGTTTGCAATTTCAATGGACCGTTTAAAGCGGACCGTTTAAACCGCAACCGATTAGGGACCGAAACCGACAGGGCTAGACCGAAACCGACAGGGTTGGACCGATTAACATCTCTACTCACCTCACGGAGTCACGGTCCTCACTAGTCAGTACAGTAGTCACTCCGTCTCTCTCTTTCATCTGTTCACGCGAATCACGCCTTCACAATCACAGATGATTGAATGTCGCTCGGCGTCCACTCTTTCTCCCTCCACAGATCAGATCAGTTTCTCCCTCCACTGAGTGACTGAGTCACTTACTCACTGACCAGGATCCACGTCCTCTAGTCTCCAGTGGTGTTCCTCCGCTAATCTATGCAATGATGGGGAGTTCGAGAGAAATAGCGATTGGTCCGGTGGCTGTAGTTTCTCTATTAATCTCCTCAATGGTTCAGAAGCTCGAAGATCCTGTGGCTAATCCCGTGTCTTATAGAAAACTTGTGCTTACTGTAACCTTTTTTGCCGGTATCTTTCAAGCTGCCTTTGGACTGTTAAGGTGGACCTTAATTCTTCCTTTTCCCTCTAGAAATTGATTGATGTTGCCTATCCAAAGTTAACACTTTCCAAACTATTTTTTTCCCTTTTTTTAGTGGTTGATTTTTATAGGTTGGGCTTTCTTGTTGATTTTCTCTCGCATCTTTGTCATTGTCGGATTCATGGTGGTCTTTGCAATAGTTATTGGTCTTCAACAACTTAAGGGATTGAGGAATTACTTAGGGCTCGTTTGTTGTGGCTGGCGACTTATGACTTATGGTGATAGCTTAAGGTGGTGAATGGCTTTTTGCATGATAAAGCATTTGTTACAATTTGTTGAAACGCTGCTTATGAGTTGTTATAATTATTTGTTAAAAAAAATCTTGAAAATTAGTATTTATATTTTTATGTATATTTTATAAAAGGATGAAATGAGGATAATCAAATATTTATTAATGAATAGTTGTCTTCATGTTTAAAAGAAAACCAAAAAAGCTTAAAATTTTGGCTTTTTGGCTTTGGCTTTTCAATGCATAAAGGGTGTTGTACATTACTTATTGGCTTTTGGCTTATAAGCTGAAACAAACACTTTAAATATGACTTTTCAAAAGCCAAAAGCTAAAAATCACTCCAAATAAGCTGTAACAAACGAGCACTTACTTTAGGCACAAAACGGACATTATCTCTATGTTAGAAGCTGTTTGGAAGTCTGTTCATTATCCAGTAATTTATCTTTTATTTTACTGAATAATTTCATTCTCACCTATTGATAATAAATAAAGAGTGGCCCTAAATGCAACACAAAAAACATTAAATGTCACACTCATTTAAAAGTTTAATTACTAATTAATCCTTTTATAAAAAAGACTAACAATTAACCCTAAACTCTAATTACTAATCAATCCTTATCTTTTTATATAAAGGAGTTTTAATTAATTTGCACCGTAAATCTTCCCTAAAAGCCTTCAAAAAAAACAAGCGACTTTTTAAAACAAAAAAAATTTAAACCTGGTGTTTTTTGTCAATTTTTTTTTTAAAGTGGTGACTTTTTCAAACAAAAAATTTTAAACCTGGCGTCTTTTTGTAAATTTTTTTTTTAAAAAGTGGCGACTTTTTAAAACAAAAAATTTTAAACCTGACGTTTTTTTGTAATTTTTTTTTAAAAAGTGACGACATTTAAAAATAAAAAATAAAAAATGGCGATTATTTGTCAATTTTTTTTTATAAAAGTGGCGCCTTTTTAAAACAAAAAAATTTAAACCTGGCGTTTTTTCTTCAAAATTTTTATTAAAAGTGGCGACTTTTTCAAAGCAGCTCTGCCTGCCTTTGCTTATGTTTTAAGTTATAACCCATATCCCTAATGCACAGTTAAATACAACTACACTCTACCAATTGGACAAACATTGAGATTAAACAGATTAATTAGAGGGCAGCTCCTCCATCCATCCAAGAATCTTCATCGATTAGCTGGCAACCAACCTGCATTTACAAGCTGGGGCATAATAATGTCCTTGGCAGAAGGTAGGGAAGATTTACGGTGCAAAGATTTTGCAGCAGAAACTCATTCATGAAAGCTTTAGTAACTCATCTTCAAGCAGGATGGGAAGTAGATGGGAGAGGATGCCGGCGGATAGAGGGATTGGCTTGCTGTGATTGAGAGACGCCAACGGAGGGATGAGATTGAAGAGAGAGCCGCCTCACCTGCACAAAGAGAGAATCGATTGTTGTCTGTGAGAATCAATTGTTATTAATTCAATATTGAGTTAATTCAAGAGTAATATCCATTTTTTTTTGTATTCAATTGGATATTTTGGTAACTTGAAAAGGGTTTATATTTTATTTATATTTGACAGAGGGTATTTTGGTAATCAGACATTTTAAGTAGTGTGGTAATTAGAGTTTTTAGGTGTAACATTTAGGGGTTTTGTAAATAAAATAAGTAAATAAACCCATTTTTTGCGGGCTTTGCCCGTTTTGCTCGTGGGTTTACGCGGGGCGGGTTGGACTAGGAGTTTTTAGGACTGTTACATTTGCGGGCTTTCCCACCCCGTCCTGTTTTCCAGCGGGCTTTTCGGGCCCGCGGACAAACCTGCCCCGCAGGTCCGTTTTGACAGATCTATTCATAACCCACTATAACCCGTTATTTGGTAGGACAAGGCGAGCCAACCCACAAATATGGCAGGCTTAGAAATTGTTAACACATCCCAACCTATCATGGGTTGTGAGTTAAGCGAAACAACCCACCAACTTTTTCTCACAATTAATAAAATAAATAAATAATAAAAAATAACATAAAAAAATCTCATAATTCATTAAAAAAATTATATTCTTTACAATTATATTCTAAATCACGTTTTTTAACAACTTTCTTTAATATTAATCGTATAAAATGAGAAAAAAATATAAATAAAAATCATTTCATCATTACTCTTTTGTATGTTCTTATTACTTTATTCTCGTAAATATCGCATTTAATCTACCTTATTTTGACATATGTTGTTGTTATAAGAACCACTTTTTAACATATTCAAAATCATTTACTAACATTTCATATATAAAAAATAATCTCACATTTTGAGCGAAAAATGATTTAAAGTCAAAATTTCAAACTTGTGACTTGTATTATTTGTATTTAATATATGGCGGCCCAACCCGCCACTCCCCGACTCAACCCGCAACCCGTCGCGGGCTTAACCCGTTTAACCCACCTTCTTATGAGTTCATATTTTTCCAATCCAACCAGCCTTTTTTAGGTGACGGACGAGCTAGCCCAACCCATTTTAACAGGTCTACCAATAAAGTCATTGATTTTCATTTCCGTTAGTTAGATGGACAGGAATATTTAAAATGACCAAAATGTTTTTACTAATTTTAAGGGTTTTTAGTTTAAATTGTTAATAGTTATATATATATATATATATATATATATATATATATATATATAAATGAGTTGATGTTTGTGAAAGGAAACTGATGGCGGGAGTAGAAGTGTTGTAGAGAGATCTTTTCTACCTAGATCTAAATCCAAAGTTTGTGTTTTTCAAATCTTGTGTGATTATTTTTGGGGCTCGTCTTTGATTTCTTGTTGGGGCTTTATTAATTGGGTTTTTGGGGCACAGGTGGGGTAAGGAATTGAAGAAAAATCTGAACTTTGCCATAAGAAAGTGAAAACGGGAGACCTTTTTCATTCACTATTCGTATCTTTCTTATTTCTTCACAGCCTCTTGATGCAAAAACCTAAGACAAGAATTTCTTTCTTTTCAAGAGTTCATCTCGGAATCCCGGCTAGGCGAGTTCCAATTTCAAAGTCAATTTCATATGATTTTCGGAGACCTTTTTGAGAAGATACTTCTTATGTCTTTCAAAGCTTGTACTTATGAGCCTGGAATCCACTACCTCGGGTGCTGAACGAGTCCATACTGCATTTTTGATGACTGCTTCGTTGGAGTTCTTAGTAGGTAGAGCTTAATACAAGGGACGGCAGTGATTTCTCCGTATGGCTGCGGCGGAGGTCTCCTGGCAGTTTCGGCACTTACCTATCTTTCCTTCGTACTATGCCCGTAGCCATTTTTCAAGATTGATGTTTGTGATGAGTTTTCCTAAAGCGTGTGGGGGCACTTTCGGTTTTTTAATTTTGTTTGTTTAAGTTTTTTATCAAAAAAAAATTAGATGGAGTGATGAACGTGAAAATAAAGTCAAATATAATTATTAAATTTAAAAAAATATATAGTGAATTTAACAAAAAAAATGAAATTAGGGTGATCAAATAACGATTTAAGCCGATATTGCTATATCTATAGTCCATCTAGAAATTTAGAATCAATTAATTTGACTAATCTAATATTAATTTGGCTAATCTAATATTGATTAATTCGTGTCCAAAAATATCCGACCAAATATCTTATCCAATTCGAAAGCTCTAAGAAATAAGTATTAATAAAAGAAAACTGTGTATTATGTTTTTCGTAGTAATGCAATGGAATTGTACTATTGGGTGACTTTAAAGGGTATGATGCTTAATACAACACACACTATTTATTTAGGTCATTCGATTTAGATTATTGATATATGTTTATATTTGATGACTGATGGTCTGATGAATGAATGATATTGTTTGATTTAACTTTTTCGATGTGCGAGTGGTCATATGTAAATGTGACTCTTTGATTAATAAGTTAAGAAAATATTGAATGAAATTATAAAGATTAATTTAATCTTACCAAAGAATCTTTTCCTTATTTGTTAAAATAAGTAGTAATAACTAACAAATTTATTTTCAAATATTTTTAACTTAGAGTTACAAATAATGTTATTTAGAGCTGTTAAGGTGGGCCGAGTCAACCAGCAACCCACTATAACCCGTCATTTGGCGGGACGAGGTGAGCCAGACCACGAATATGGTGGGCCTGGAAATTACTAATCCATCATGGATTGTGGGTTAGGTGGGTCAACCCACCAACTTTTTCTCACAATTAATAAAATAAATAAATAATAATAAATAACACACAAAATCTCACAATTCATAAAAAATTATATTTTCTACCATTATATTCTAAATGGTATTTTTTAACAATTTTCTTTAATATTATGTCCTTTGGTGGGTAGAGATCTATTAAAAAGTCCGCATTAGATTAATTTCTGACTAACTTAGCAAGAGATTGTGAATCTTTATGGTATCAAAATCTTGCAAATAGTCCAAAGTGCCTAATATAGATACAACTATGGTACATATATATAGGTAAATAATTGTAAAAGACGGACTTACAGATACTTTTGTAAGACGGATCCTTTTTACCTGACTTATTGTGTGTTAGTGAGTTAAGCTAAAAGAGAGTAAGACTTCATCTTACGTACTAAGATCCGTAAGCTTCGTCTTACGAATTAAGATCCGTAAGACGGTTTTATAGGAGACTTATATATATACATCATTAAATTTAACTCATGTTCAAAATGAAATGTCTATTTAGTATTCCCTCCGTTATGATCAACGAGTCCACTATTCAATTTTGAGATGTTTTATTTAAAAATCTACTTTTAAAAATTAAAGCATGAAAGTGTAATTTTATTACTAATAAGCTACTAAAAGTGTCATTTAAAAAAAAACTTTTTTTTTAATGATGATCATTAGTGGTTCCCCACTTACCCCATGGTGACATGAACTCACAACCTATTAGGTATGTGTGAAGCGTCTTACCACTAAACTGTGCTTCGTAGACTCTTTTTCTTAAAAAAATTTGACTTTCAAAAGGGAACTTTTTACTCAAAACGGAGGAAATATTTATGTAGATTATATATCATTGACTCATCGTATTTAGCTTTAGTTCGTACTCCATTTGTTTCAAAATAAATGTTTCCTTATAACTATCAAAAGTCGAATTAATTGTTTTGCAAATTAACATCTCAACCAGAAATTAAAGTCAAATATGTAGGGTTTGTGAAGGTTTTGGTGACAGAAGGTTTTCCAAATTATCATGAATTAAAAGGCTTCGTCAATTTAGCAATTTGCCATATAAAGCAAATATCATTTTACACTGGACTCCTAATCGTCAAAATAATCAGTATACTTAGGGCTATTTATGGTCGATAGCTTAAAATGGTGAATGACTTGACATGCTTCAAAATTAGTATTCATAAATGTATATTTCATAAAAGGATGAAATGTGGATAATCAAATATTTATTAATAAATAGTTGTTTTCATCTTTAAAAAAAAAACCAAAAAATCTCAAAATTTTGGCTTTTTGGCTTTGGCTTTTCCATGCATAAATGGTGTGTACCTCACTTATTGGCTTTTGGCTTATAAGCTGAAACAAACACTCTAAATATGACTTTTCATCAAAAAGACTTTTAATGCGTACAAGTTACAACCCACCCCAACAATTGACATAACCTCCTTTTATGACTTTTAATTGCTATGTGCAACTAATCATTGCATGTGATACAATTAGTCATAGTATAACAATTAACATGTGTTTTGTCCCAATATAATTTTGGTAAATACTTAAAAGAAAAACAATCTTACGTGTATTTTAAGTAAGATAGATCTTTTTGACCCGATTCATCATGTGTAAATGGGTTTAATTGTGAGATAATAGAGCTTCATCTTACAAATTAAGTTTCGTAAAACGGTCTTACTAGAGAACTACTTAACAAATTTTGGACAAATGTGTGTTTTGCTATACATTTACAATAGCATTCATGTTATGTCAGTTATGACAATATTGTTTACATTCTTAAATAGTGCCCAAGTCATACAATGGTGTTACTCACTGTCTAAATTACATAGAGTGAGAGTGGGAGTGTAAAAGTGTCATCTTGCAATATTAACATAAAGTAGGGGTGTTTTTCAAAGCATGATATATGCATATTCATTCAAAGAGTCACTTTTTGAAAAAAAAATAAAATTAAGGGATATACTAGCATTAAAGTTTGTTATAATTTCAAAAATGTTTGGACATAATCAATATGTTAATAATAAATGAGTTGGATAAAGTTAAAAGGTTATGGAGATGATAAACATAATTTTTAAAATTATACTCTTAAGGGAAACATTTTAAAATAGTATGTTGTACTTTTTGTGATGAAATATGTTATTTGGGTATTAACACTTAAAAGGAAAACTAAATATATGATTATATTACGAGATAAAACTTATATTATTCCTACAAGTTTTAGTGTTGTTGCTGTTGAGCTTTGATGATTATAGCACAATTCTTTGATTCTTATTTGTTGTTAGATTGATGATGACTTAGAATATATTGAAATATACAGATTTTAGTAAATGAGCATTATCAAATCTCTATTTTTTTTAATGAAAACTCCAAGTCAACACCAACCTAACAACAAATAAGAATAAAAGAATTGTGTTACAGTCATCCAACATCGAATAACACCAAATCTTATAGGAATAATATAAGTTTTATTTCAAATATCATTTGTCTAATTTTTATACATCCAGCGACCGTGATGGATGCATTCTCAATCAATCCCATTTTTCGTTTACTACATTCTCCATCGTAGAATAAATCTTTTATTTTTATTTTTTTTGGTTTTTTGGAAAATTAAGAAAGTTACCTTTTATATTATTTTAGATCACATAGACTTGAATGTCTTCACAATCTACATTATATACACACACATACATTGAGGCATGAAAAATAATTTTATATTATTTTGTTTTCTTTCAAAGATAGACCGACATTCATTTTTAGACAAAAGACATATCTTTAAGACTTGTCAATTTCACTTTTCGGCAAATTTTTTTTAAAAGATTAAAAAAGATTCAATAATTTCTAAGCATATGAAATAATGCTTACGATGAAATATATTGTCGAAGGAGGTATAATATTATGAGTTTGAGTTTGAATTTGTGGTAATATATATTACAAACTTTAGTATTAATTTTGCTAGATCAAATTCACATATATCTCTACATCGTTAGATCAAATAAGTTATTTTATAAATAATAACAAAAATATTCTAAATATTCAACAACTTAATCATCAAACGGTTCTAATACTAAAGCTCATAGCAATATTACAAACTCAAGCTCGTAATATCATTTTCCTTGAAATATTACCTCAAGAACAAATATTTAAACTGGAAAAAGAAAACAATAAAGACGAAATACAAGTTCAATTCAACGGCTCTAAGGCTTTTCTCCAAATATTTAATGACTATTTTATTATTTATTGACTTTAACTCCAACGGTCAAAAAACTACAGTATTTAAATTACAGCCCTCATCTCTCCATCAGAAACTAGCCGTTACCAGACGCATAGATAGTAAGAACCCAAGAAGGCAAGAATCATCTTCAAATCTTTCAAATATCTACGCAAACTACTATATTTCTTTTTTTTCAAGAACAAGATTTCCTTACCATCAGTTCATCGGTCAATCTTCTCTCTCTTCACTTTCACGCACACGAAAATTTTACCATGCCTTCAAATCGATCTCCTTCGCCACTCTCAAGACCAAACCCTAATTCAAGAAATCACGAAACCAATTCCAACATCCGCAGGAGTTTTAGCGGCAACCCTTTTGGTGGAAAGCCCTCTACTCTCACAAACCCTAGAAGTTTCACCTCAATTACCCCCGCCAACAGCCCTGCAGGTTTTCTTCTTATTTAATCCACATATTTGTATTACAATTTATTCATTTTACACACATGTATGTATGTAAGCACTTGCAAGTTAATACTTTTTTGTATTTTTGATGATTGGGTCTTTAACGTTTTCGTAGATCATTTGAGAAGACATTCTTTGGGAAAGGAGGGGGGCAATTTGAGGATTCACGACGAGAAAGAGAACGAAAAGGCCTCCCGATTTCGATCACCAGCAAAGGGTTCCAAGAATTTCATGTCCCCGACCATTTCTGCTGCTTCTAAGTTCACCCCTTCTCCTAGAAAGAAGGTTTTGTCAGAGAGGAACGAAGCTGTTGTGACTTCAATTCAGTTTTCGGATGGTCAAAGCCCTCTTCTTATGGAAGATACAGATTCAAAATCAAAAATAGTCTGGGATCAGGCGAAGATTGATTGTTCACTTGACTCTGACCAGAAAGAAGTGATCGTTGAAGTTCCTTCAGTTTCTCAGGTAACTCAAAACTCAGAGATAACTGAAATTTCTGATCATGTTGATGTTGAGTTAAGTTCCAAACCCTTTTGCTCTTCGGTGATTTCCCCAATAATTGCCCCATTGGATGCTGACCCTTTTCGCCCTCCTTATGATCCCGAAACTAATTTTCTTTCACCAAGGCCTCAGTTTCTTCATTACAAACCAAACCCTAGAATTGAAGTTATTCTTAACAAAAAAAGAGAGGGTGAGTTTGGAGAAGGGGGCGGTCTGAGGCTTGAAGATAGCTTCATCTTGTCTGAAAACTCATCAGATACTGATGTGAGTGGAGAATCCCAGTCTGAAGATTCTCGGAAAGAATCTGAGGACTACTTGTCTTCAGCTGAGACCATTTCCGAAGTGGAAGGAGTGTCAATTTGTTCTGAACCAGTTCCCATTAGTACCTACATCAGTACCCCAATGTCTGAACTGGTGTCTAAAGCCAAAAGATCATCTAACCAGCGGTTCTTCACCAGGGCAAAGTCTATTTCTCTTCTTTTGGTGTTTCTGATTGCTTGTGTAGCAGTTTCTGTCACTTATTCTCCGGTAACAAATTCGTCTGTTTTTAAAGATGTTAACTTGTCTAAACTTTATGACCCATCTGAGGTGGCTGCATTTGCAAAATCAAATCTTCATGAGTTTGCTAGAAGTTTTAGGCAGTGGTCAGCCAACTCAATCTCTTACGTGTCTGGCCTTATACTCCATATTAGTCAAGTAGATGAATTTGGTCCCATACAATTTTTCAACTTGACTACTATTCCTCCACAAGAAAATCTTTTGGTTGATGGGTATACTGGGATCAAACTAGATGAAGAGGAGTTAGAAGAAAGTCACGGAATAGACGATTGGGAAATGGCAAATGAGAGACACATTGAAGATGAACTAATGGATTATCTCAGAGCATATGAAAACAGTGAAGGGGAAATGGAAAGTGCAGGTGACATAAAAGCAGGCGCAATAGAGCAGGAAGTTCAAGCAGAAGAACATTCCCTGCAAAGTCATCTTGCTTCACCGGGTGAAGAATATCAGCCAGTTCTAGCCCCACAAGTTGCCGAAACCCTAGCAGAAGTAGAGTCATTTGAAGTCAAAGCCAAAGTAGAGTTGCGTGAAGTCAAGCCAGAACAGGAAGTTTCTGATATTTACCCTGAATCGGTTGCTGCTGATTCTGCTTCTTGTGCTGAAATTGAGCCCACTGTAGCAGACACCAGTGTCGAACTATCTTCAGAAATCGCTCCCTCAGAGCCACTGTCTTCTCCCCAGAACAGAACAGCTGATATATTCTCCCCTCAAATCATGATGGAAGTTTCTATGCTTGTTTTGTCTTTGGTGGCAGCTACAGGTTTCATATATCTGAAGCAAAGAAAATCCAGTGCCCCAAGTGCTGTGCCTCAGGTTGAAGCATCGCAGGCAGTTACAAAGCCAAAGCAAGTATCACAGAATTGGGAGGCAGACGTGGATGTGGTTGCAGAGTCGTGTCCGTCAGAAATGAGTAGCTTTCAGAAGAGCTCATCTTCCACCAAAATGGTTCCGAGGGAAACAAATGAAGCACAAAGCCACGAGAAGAAACGGAGGAGTAACTACAAAAGAGAGTCATTGGCTTCTTCATCAGAATACTCGATGGGTTCGCCTTCCTATGGAAGCTTCACCACATATGAGAGGATTCCCATCAAACATGTAAGTGTATAATCAGCTCTCTTTGTGTTTGTAAGTTTATGTATTGTTTCTGACAACATTTTTGGTTTGAATTTTGTTTGAAAGGCATCTGGAGAAGATGAAATAGTAACCCCAGTTCGGCGCTCTAGCAGAATCAGGAGCCATGTCACTCCTTCGTGATAAATGAAAAGAAGCCATCACCATTGGTCTCTTGCCTCCATGCTTGTGGGCATTTCTACTATGGAGTAAAAATTTGATTAGTGTCTAACTTAGTTTGGATTGATTTGATTGTAGACTTGATTGAGGTTGATTCATTGTAATTGCCTACATTGTTATTGAAGCTTCTCTCTATAACAAATTTGGGGATATTTGTTTCATCCTACTTGGCTGCTTTTGTCCGTGCAAACACATCTTCTGCTGTGATTGATATTCTTCCTTGAAGGATATATATATATATACATATATATATATATATATACATATATATATATATATACATATATATATATATACATATATATATATATATACATATATATATATACATATATCACACAATGAACTTCGATAACTAAGAGTAATCATGAGTTACCTCGTGCGAACTTGAACTTTGAGCGAAGCGGAAGACTTTCTGCTTGAGCTACGAATATTAACTCTGGTTCATACCGCAAATTCAAGCCTTTTGATGGTTAGGCTAGAGGAGTATTTGGTTAAGTCAATCCCGAAACCTATCGGATTATGAAACTATTAACCTCTTTAATATAAAAATATATTCCATGTGAGCGGAAGTAAATAATCAGGCCACAAGCCCAATTGCTAAAACATCATCTCCCACTCGCACACATGGACTCACTTCTCTTACCACATCGTATCATCAAAACCCGTTAAACACTGCTTCTTCATACTGGAAGTGAAGCGTGCGACATGACGAGAAAGATAAAGGGTGGAGCGCTATACCAAATCACCATCTCACCAGTATAAAACGTCCTCGCTAGAAAAACAAAACTCGTCTATACCCCAGACCGTATATATACATCAATTTACATCCTTAATCCCTCAAGAGTGGTGCTTAAAACTCAATATGTTTATGTATCAAGATCAATCTCTTGAACCGTATGTTCAATATGATCGCCATGACATTGAAACACAAAAATAGAGATGTATATCATACTATCTTCCTTAGACACTCATATCAATCACTCTTGATTAACTGAAAGTAGCATCATCAATGCTCCGTAGGATTGTTTGTGCATAGCCCGTTGGTCAGCATACCAAAGTAGCATCATCAATGTCCAAAGTTCATGATATAGTTCTAAGTAACATAGGGTATAATCGTGACCTAGATTTGATCACTAGAACTCACACAGTGATGAAGCAGGGGTCATTCAATCACTTTCTTAAGTCGCATTATAGTCACATACAGTATGATGTGTATGCTATGGCGGAACTCCCACACAAAGTAGACATGTCATGCTCAAACGCCATACAAACCTTAGTCTAGCCGCCCTTCTAATGTCTAACTTGAGTACTTAAAAGCAGTCACTCTTCTAGTGTTTCTTTTAAGATCTCATATTCGAACTTTTTCTTGGGATATAAAGTCGACATTTATAAAAGGTTTAATCTTGGTCGTATGCCAATGCGATAAATGTAATGTCATTTGCGTACCCCCCCTTCGTAGGTGCCAAAGACTTTTACTATCTCAACTTGCTCGCCCACCTAGTGATAAGGTGAATTACCCGTGTGAGAGTGTCAATTCAATATCTACGACACCTTTTTAATCAAAATATATATGCTACGTAATTTCATATTAAAACATCCAATTAACATATAAAAGGAATAAAATAAAAATGCAATTTATTCAAATGATAATGAAAATAATAATCAAAAGTCAACAAAAGTGTTCTTAGAATAAATATCAGATCCTACGAAGTCCTAGACCCAACATATGATCCTGAAATATCTCTCTAGCTAGAGGCTTAGTCATAGGGTCAGCCAACATGCTTCTAGCAGGAATATATTCTAGAGCAACTTTTTTTTTTTGCAACCATGTCTCTAGTGAAATAATACTTGATATTAATGTGTTTCGTCTTCCCATGATACTTGAGATCTTTAGTGTAACCTAAAGCAGCCATGCTATCACAAGCAATGACTACAGGATGATCCACATGCGTCGTAACATCAAGATGTTGAAGAAAACTCCTCAACCATACAGCTTCTTGAACCACAACTGAGCAAGCCATGTACTCTGACTCCATCGTAGATAAGGCGGTGCTAGTCTGTTGCTTGCTACTCCAAGAGATAGCTTCACCACTAAGGAGGAAAGCGTAGCCCGAAGTAGATTTATAACCATCTACATCTCCAGCCCAATCCGCGTCAGTGAAACCTTTCAAACTCAAATCCCTACCTTGGTAACATAGGGTTGAATTTGTGGTTCCCACCAAGTAACACAGAACCCTCTTCACTGCCATCCAATGTTGAGGTCCAGGATTACTTTGGAATCGACTTAACATCTCAACTGCAAAGCATAACATACATCAAGCTTCCTACCGCATTCGCATATGGAGTCGTAGACATTCTCTTCTTCTCTTCTTCATTCTTAGGGCATTGGTTTGTACTAAGGACACATCCTTTTTTCCATTGGAGTGACAACGAGTTTTGAGTTAGTCATGCCAAATCGTTCGATAACTTTCTTAATGTAAGTCTCTTGAGACAAACCGAGAAATCTTTTCGAACAATCCTTAATGACTTTTACTTTAAGCACATAGCTTGCTTCACCCAAGTCTGTCATATCGAAAAGCAGCATACCACTCTTAGTGGCATTTATCATCACCATATCATTCATTCCTAGTAGAATGCCATCAACATATAATGACGTAATCAAGATCTTTTTCTTGGATCGCTTAACATACACACAGCTGGTCTTCCTCAATCATCACAAAGCCAATTGAGGTTATCGCTGATGAAAGTGAATGTACCACTAGATGATTGTTTGAGACCATAGATGTTGGAGATGATGCCCCATTTATCCATAACACCCATTTTGCCACCCCTAGATGGAACGTTTAAGTCGGCACACTTTGCGCTCTTGTCCCTTGATTTCAAAACCCTCTGGTTGAGTCATATAGATCTCTTCATCTAGTTCTCCATTGAGAAAAAGCAGTTTTAACATCCATCTGATAAAGTTCTAGATCCATGTGCGCTACTATCGCTAGGATTAGGCGAACAGAGGAAAATCTCACCACATGGGAGAATGTCTCCTCATAGTCTAAACCCTCTCTTTGGGTAAAGCCTTTCGCGACAAGACGTGCCTTATATTTGTCGATTGATCCTTCTGCCTTTCGCTTGACTTTGAAAACCCATTTGTTTCCAATAGTCTTGCAACCTTGCGGAAGATCAACTAACTCCCAAACCTGATTCTTTTTCATAGAGAAAATTTCATCTTTCATTGCAGTCATCCATTCATTGTTTGTAGGTAAAGAAAGAGCTTATTTGAACGATGTAGGCTCACTAGTGTTGTAAGAAGTAGTTAGGAAAAATTCCTCTTCGATCGCGAATCGATGACGAGGTATATTTCCACCTTTACTTCTTCGCTCTAGTATCAGACTCCCACTAGGATCCGTACTTCCACTTGGATGAAGATCACCTTGACTCTCATTGGCAACTTCCATAGGCTCAACCTCATGTTGTACCATAGGATTAGGTTGAGGCAATTCCCCACCTTTGCCAAAAGGTGTCATATGTTCTTCTTCCATCTCAAAAAGTTCAAAGTCTTTCCTAACTTCACCTATCTATGGGAAATCACTCTCAATGAAATCAACATTGCGTGACTCCGTTTCAGTCATTCCTACGTCAGGTTTTACACCGTATATAACATAACCCTTTGAGGTATCTGAATACCTTATAAAAACACACTTGTTTCCTCTAGGGCCTAGTTTTCCAAACTTATTGGAGGTACTATGCACATAACCTGCACAACCCCAAGGATGAAGATGCCCCAATTTAGGGTTCTCACCTTTCCAAAGTTCATAAGGGGTTGTGGGAACTGACTTAGAAGGCACTTGGTTTAGAATGTAGGTGGCAGTCATTAGCGCATACCCCCAAAACAAAATTGGGAGGTTGGCCTGTGCCATCATTGACCTAACCATTTCCAACAATATTCGATACCTTCGTTCTACAACACCTTCGATACCTTTATATTGTCGGAGTTCTACAACACCATTTGGTCTGACATCAACCTACTTGATAAATAGACTTCCCAACTCTGTTCTTAACTTCAGAACTCCTTATGAGGTTCTTCTTCATAAGCAGCCTGCATACACTCATCTTAGAGTCCTAGGGTGTTTGTGTTTTGCTTCAACCTTGGCTTATATATAACAGAGATAAGTTTCAACCTAGGGCTACTAAATGTATCTTTCTAGGGTATCCCTATGGTAAAAAGGCCTATAAACTTTATGATTTAAGTACTCATAAAATCTTCTACAGCAGAGATGTTAGATTTTATGAATCTAAATTTCCATTTCTATCTTCATCTGCACTTCCTTCATCTTCTCCTATTTTTCCTTCTTTTCCTACTCAACCTTCTATTGACTCAGAAGATTTTTGTTTTTCTCATTCTCCTTCAACTTCTCCCTCTAAATCTTCTCCAGTCTCTTATCCTATTCCTTCTCATTCACCTCCTCCTATTTCCTCTATCAGACAGTGAGAACTAAGGTGTTTCCATCTAAGTTCAATGATTTTGTAAGCCTTCCATCATCTCTTACATCTACCATGTCTGTTCCTCAGGCCCTGGCTTCTGTCTTCTCCTATGATCTTGTGTCTCCTAGATATTTTTCTTTTCTCTCTCATCTCAATCAAGCCGCTGAGCCTCATACTTATGCTCAGGCTCTTAAGGACCCTCTTTGGTGTAAGGCTATGGAACTGGAGATTCAGGCTCTAGAAGCCAATAAGACTTGGCAGTTATAACCTCTTCCTCTTCATAAAAGGACCGTGGGTTGTAAATGGGTGTATAGGATCAAACATAAACCCGATGGCTCTATAGACAAGTATAAGGCAAGGCTTGTAGCTAAAGGTTTCACTCAGACTGAGGGGTTGGAATTCTTTGATACATTTGCCCCTGTGCCTAAGATGACTACAGTCAGAAGAACTCTTCTTGCCTTAGCTTCTATTAGGGATGGGATATCAGTCAATTATGTGTCAAATGTTTTTTTCTTCATGGTGATCTGAATGAAGAGGTCTTTATGGATCTTCCTCCTGGCTACTCTCTCTCCATTGGCTCAGTTTCCTCTCCTCCTGTTGTCTGCAAATTGCTCAAGTCTTTATATGGTCTTAAACAGGCCCCAAGACAATGGTTTCACAAACTCAGTTCAGCTCTTCTGACTTTTGGTTTTGTCCAATCTCATTGTGATCATTCTCTGTTCACTATGGCTTATGATTCTTCTTTTACAGTGGTTTTGGTCTATGTGGATGATTTGTTGCTCATTGGTTCCAGTCCACAAGTTATTGCAGCTTTGAAGTCTCATCTTCATTCTGTATTCAGTATAAAGGACTTGGCCTCTCTTAAATATTTTCTGGGCATTGAAATTGCCAGGAATTCCACAGGCATCTATGTCCATCAAAGAAAATATGTGTTGGATATTTTGAAGGATACTTGCCAGGAGGGTGTCACTCCTCTTATCCCTTTTGAGCAGCATCATGGTCTTGCTGCAGATCAAGTGGATCTCTTGTAGGATGCTAATAGGTATAGAAGGTTGATTTACTTAACCATGTCTAGACCTGATCTTTCCTATCCTGCTCATATTCTCAGTCAGTTTATGGCCTCTCCTAGACAACCTCATATGGCAGCTGCTTTAAAGGTTGTGAGCTATCTTAAAGGCACTATTGGTCAGGGCTTACTACTAGCTCTTTAAAGCTCACTGCTTACTGTGACTCTGATTGGGGGGGTTGTCCTACCACCAGAAAGTCTGGCAATGGCTACTATATTATGCTTGGTGAGTCTTTAATCTCCTGGAAGTCTAAAAAGCAAAGCACATTTTCCAGAAGTTCTGCAAAAGCTGAATATAGGGCAATGGCTACTACCAGCTGTGAAATTACTTGGTTGCTTGCGTTGCTCAAAGATCTTCAGGTCTGTAATCTTATTCTTGTTCAGATGTTCTGTGACAACAAGGCTACCTTGAGTGTTGCTGACAATCCTGTCTTTCATGAACAGACAAAGCACATAGAAATTGATTGTCATCTTATACGAGACAAGATTGTTAAGGGCCTTCTTGCCACTTCTCATATTTCTACATCTCTTCAACCTGCAGATCTGTTTACTAAGTCTCTTTCTTCTGCTCAAATTGCTCTATTTCTTTCCAAGTTGAAGGTGTTCAATCTGTTCACTCATGTCAACTTAAGGGGGGATGATAATATAGACAACCAGTAGTGTATAGAATAGCTTACAGTAGGCATACTTGTAGGGAACTATTCTGCCAAGGAAAGTTAGTTTGACACGACAGTTAGTTTTATAGTTGTAATATTGTTAGTGTAGCTATTGTAGTGGAGAATATATATGTAATCTGTAGATTCAGTTTTTTTGTAAGTTTGGTTATCATCAATGAGAATATATTTTCTCTCTCTTTCTAGTTCTCTCAGTTAGTTCATCGAGGCCTTCAGCATCATCACAACTAATAGTAACAAATTACAACCCGAGCTCAATACATGCTATAAATACTAATGTGACAAAAATTCAGCTTGGGCCATTCGTGTGATGGGTAGTATATCTGGGATTGATCTACTTCTTTGAACCTGGTTAAGATCATGAAAAACACCTTAGTGGGGGTGCAAGGCTTGGCCTCGCGAAACCACTCCGGCGTGGGAGTAAATATCGTGTGAGAAAGTCAAAAGTGAATTTGATAGAGGTTCGAGGCTCAAGAAAGAGTGTGTACCTTGAATATGGTTTATGGAAGGGTATTTATAGGCCCCCAATGTCATTGAATCGTCTAGGATTCACTGCCTTAGTTATCCTGTAGGATTAGGAGATAATCCCTAGATTTTAGGTGTGATAGGCGGATGACCACGTGAATGTAGGAGCAGATATGGTAAGTTCCCTGCTCGGTTAAGGAAACCTTTGAGTTGTCTTGGAGAGCAAGTTTCTGAAGTTTCCTGCTCGATGATTGCCCGGGCGAATAAGGCTCTACCCGACTATATGATAGTGGTCTGTTGAAGACAAGTGTAGATCTCGGGCATGGCTCCTGGTCGAGCACAGGCAAGGCTTGTGCTCGACCAGGTTTGTCGGGAGCTATAGTGTTCTCTGCTCGGTATCCCACCAGCTCTGCCCGCTAGGTCAGTGGGTCCCACGATAATTGAGCTCGTGGCTGGCACGTGATGTCACTCGTGCTTTGCTCATGATCGGGTTTGGACCGGGCACATCAAATACAAAAGTAAGAGTCAAAGATAAGGTCAAAGGTGAGAGACTAGTAGAACCTCAGATCTAGTGTTGATGTGGCTAACATCGGCGGGAACTCCTGGAGTGCCGGCAATATCCTAGAGAGCAATAGTATGAGGGGCTGGCCGATACCTCTGGCGGGTCCTAAGATGGTAGCTTTAAGTTCCGGGGCTAATTCGATGAAAGAGCTCGGCAAAGCAAAAGGAGGATCCTGGAGCAGCGGTTAAGGTTTTTTTGAGGGAGGATTGGATGGATCTCAACATGGCTGCCTTCATTGTTTTAGAAAGAGAAACAAAAAATTAGTAGAGAGAGAAATTAAGCTCACAGAGATGGAGAGAGAAATGAAGGATGTGTTTGTTTGGAAAAGATAAGTTTGTTCTTAAAAATGATCATTTGTTGTGCACATGATAAATTAACAAAGTAGCCTTTAACGACATCCAACTGAGGGACTACCGATGTGCAAAATTCACATACTTTGGTCGGTGGCATGCATTTTCTTTGTACAGGGATTGCTAGTGGAATTTGCAAAGTACATGGACCAATGATGAAGTTAACCCTAGAAAGAAGTTGGTTCAGAGTTTTTAGCTTCGCACATGATCTATTAATAAAAGGAAACACGCATATTATTCACTGAGACCTTATTTTTGGACTTACTCATCTTCGAGTTTGATGATCAAGTGGGTCTTCCAATTAAGGAATATAGATAGAAGAAATATACCATTAATAAAAGAAAATATGTGTACTATTTGCTTCTCTTTCTCTCTCTCTTCTTTGAATGCCGTCCCCCCATTCACGTGAAAACAAAGTTATCAAAAAGAAGGGTCCTAAGAAGATAAAACTGGCCATCCTTCCCATCCCCAGTTCGTGCTTTCTGTCATGTTGGAAAAAGAAGGGCTTGAGGCCAACATCTCAAGCTTAAGATTGCACTATTCTAACAACGAAATATATTTTTATACTCTCCGCCTCTTTCCGAATAAACATGTGTAGACACCCCAATTTCGTACCTCTGATATGTAATCTTGACATGAGATATCAAGACCTGTTAAACACTAACAAATGTCAAGTTACAGGGATTAGATTGCAAAAAAAAATGTAAAAGAAATGAAAGGATGCATGAACAGTGAATTACATGGGTCCAAAGTGCCAAAAAGAGAAGAAAAAAGGCAGCTGTCGCCACCCATGATGATACCTGGCGCCACGCACAACCAAAATGGGAGCCGTACCCACTTCCAATGTTGGTGGCGCCCAATAGTAACCCTGTACTATAACGTTCTGCTTTCGGTGCAATCTCTCAAGCGCGCGGTACAAGCCGATGAAGCACAGAAAGAAAAATCTTAATGATGAAGGAATCCCTACTCTTACCTATAAATAAAGGTGCCCGGCTTCAGAAATGGGGATGAAATTTTTACACACTTTTACATCGCGTAGTGAGTGATCGTTCTCCCGAGAGAACGCTGTGAGATTTCTTTCTCTAGCCTCAAAGCTCTGCCAAATCTCCCCCAAACACAAAACCAACCTATCAAAGTGAACCTTAGCCTCCCAGCTAAGATTCCACCCTATTCCTCCGGTCCAAAAATCCCAAAAGAGCAGTTGCCCTGCCCGAATCCAGAGGCCAAATCTGCTAGAAGCAAGCAGTTGCTCTGCTTGATTTTCACCAACAACAAGCAAACAACAGCAAAAAGCAAGCAGTTACTCCGCCCATTTCTCGGTGCCAAAAAGCAACTTTCGGAAGCAGTTATTCTGCCCGAATCTCCATAACAACAAAAGACTCTCTCTCCCGGAAGGACAGAGCGAGCACGCCCCACGCTCTTAAAGGTAAGCCTTTAAGAGGTTATATAAAAAAGTGCTATTTTCAGCCGGCCTAATGTAAAAATATAAGCCGTTATACTGCCCGGATTTCTATATAAAATAACACTAAAAAGAGCCATTATTATGGCCAAATATTTATAAATATATTTGTAATTCCTGGAAGGAAGCGGCTGTAAGTTTGTAATAATGTAGATACAGATATATCTGTTTAAATGCTTTATTTCATTTGCTAAATAAATATAATAAAAGCATATTTTAGCCAAAAACTATTTTTGAGACCGAAATGGCGAGTTGGGTGCCTAACACCTTCCCACCTCGTAACTTAGCTTCCGAACCTTTTTACAAACTCTGGTTATTTTTTGTTTTTCTTTATTACTCCTTAAAATAAAGATGGCGACTCTGTTACGACATTTTGGATTACAGTGAGGCCCGCACCATCTTTTTTTTTTTGCACTTTTCCGTTTTCCCATAAACAAGGGAAGGTGGAAATGAAAATGGTGATGGACTTTTTGTATCTTGTTTTCCCCTAAACAAGGGAGGATGAGATACGGAAAATCCAAAGCACTCATAGTAATCAAGAATTAACCCAAGTCCACAGTGAGGCAGGGCGTGTTCCCACGCGCCTTCGCAACATCCTTTTTTTGCACTTTTCCATTTTCCCCTAAACAAGGGAAGATGAGAATGAAAAGGGTGATGCGTTTTCTGTATCTTGTTTTCCCCTAAACAAGGGAGGATGAGATACGGAAAATCCAAAGCACTCATAGTGGACTAAAGCACACTTAGTGACCGAGGCGTATTCAACGCGCTTTCGACAACACTTTTTTTGCACTTTTAATTTCGTCTTCCCCTAAACAAGGGAGGATTAAATGAAAAGGGTGATGTCCTTCCGCAACTCGCGTTCCCCTAAAAAAGGGAGCGCGGGATCCGGGAGAATCCGGGGCACTTACAACATGCCATTATCTATGTATTTGTTGCTGCATCTTAATATCTTTGTAGCTTCCGGCCATAGGCAGTGGCTCCATTATCTCCAACCATCTTTACCAATCGAATGAGAAATGATGGGCTCGTATCAAAGACTCCCGATGCTTAGAGTTTTTAGGGAATTATTCGACATGGCTTCCAAGGACAATTTAGCTAGTGTTGCCCCAAACACAAATGGTTGGATGTAAGGGAGGAGTAATGCATTTGCTAAAAATGATGTTCATTTGTGGAGAGATAACATTAAGCAATCTTGTCACCCATTAGAGGAATGTATGCAACTTTGGCCTGAAAACCCAACTACATACCGTGATTTGGTTCTGCCTTGTCAATATTTTAATTTCATATGATCATCGCTTGCTCAGTCATTTGATTTTAAGAATCTAGCAATAACTAGATGTTGCCAACATTTTTTAAATTTAATTTGCAGGGAGGTTGTTACTACATATTTAGTTGAAATAAGGAAGTTGAGTGTGAGGATTCTAGACCTAATTGGCGAAGGATCAGGACTTGAGGCAGGGTATTTGAATGAAACAAGTGAAGTTCAGTTGATGATAGTAAATAATTACCCACCATGCCCGGATCTAAGTTTAACCTTCGCAAGGAAAAGACAGACGATAGAAAGAAAGATAGAGGAAGGAAGGAAGAAATTAAGGATGAAGAAATGAGAGCAATTGAGAATGGTAAACATTTTAGGAAAAAATTAACTAAAATGGACTTATGCTATTGAAAACAAAAAAAGGGGCACCATAGCAGTTACAACTTCATAACATGGACCGACCCGCAATTATCTCTATGACTTTAGAATAATAATGTCTTCTTTAGTGGCCCTTTAGTTTCTTCATATACTAATACTTCTCTTTTCCATCTTCTAGATGACGAAGAAGACATACTATTACACTATTAGGAGAGTTTCACATTAACTAAAATTCCAAAAAGAGGAGGTGAAACAAGTGCCATGAAAGTCCGCAAACGTGCCTTTTTTCGATTCGACGAAAAAAATATCGGGAAGTAAAGCGGTTGAAAATCTGTCAAAGTGTATTGGCCTTAATTTCTCCCATGTTATTCGCTACAAATATTACAAGTGTGGGTCCCAATGAGCACAATAATAAGCTAGAAGGGGGGGTTGAATAGCTTATTAACACTTTAAAAACTTTTAAGTAAGTTCCTTGAAAGTTACTTGCAATCTATGAAAAAATCAAGTAATGGAAGACCTTCAAGAAAATTGTTCAGTGTCCGCCGATAAGGACTACCATGAGACCTTTTACGATTACTTAAGTTCTCACGAAATGGATAATATAAACAATGAAACTAAGCGGTTCAATAAATAAAACAGACGCATGTAAGGAAATAACACAAGTATTTTGGGATGGTTCACACTATAATGAGTGCTACGTCCACCACCAAGGCAGTCAACCTTGGATTTAAATTGTGCACTATTTTTTCCACTTAGATCAATTACAAAGAATATCCCTAGTGGATCGTGTACAAAATATTGACTTGTGTTTGGGTCTAGGGAATTAAATATCAGAAATACAAGATATTTAATTAGTGCGTATATAGTTAATGGAAGTAAACAACAAGAAGAATAAAACAATAATTGTTGAAGAGCGCTTCTTGTTGTTGACGAGGACTTCTAGATCGTTGAGGATCTATTGAATGCACCGAAATGAAAGACTTGGAGTTGTGTAGATTCGAGCAATTCTTTAAGTGTTCGATTGATTCTATGCATTGTGCGTTTGTTCCAGCTCTTTAATGGCGTATTTAAAGCAGATGCACTTCAAAAGATCCGTTGGAGAAGACGAAGACTTCAACAAATTTATTCATAAATGCATTAAATGCATGGGTCAAGTCAGGAATTTCGTCTTCACGATAACTAGAGCAGATAATCATTTCGAGATCTTCAAAAAGGTGGGCGATTTGGTGTCGATCCGAGAGATGAAGCGTAGTAGACACCGCTTTTTCTGCTTTTACATCGCTCAGGACGAAAAGTATTCCTCGCTGAAAGTTGCTTTCGGCGGCTTGACATGTCGGAAAAGACTTGGATTAATTCAAATAATATATGGAAATAAGTTTGAATTAATCCAACTAGCTTTGGAGAGGACACGTGAAGCAGCATCACCGGACACGAGGTCTACCGATCTTAAGCTTTGACAAGTGTCTTCCCAGGTGAAGCCGAGAAAGGGTCTTCCGCCGAACACGAAAAAGTCCTACAAAAACTATACAAGGCAAAGTTCTATACACAGCCACGCTAATCGATACGCCCGATTAGCCACTAAGTATAAAACTAATGTAATGTCTTGTCCGATCGATATAAATTTAACATAAGAATCAACAATCTCCTCCTATTTATATCCGGTCATCATTACTACAAATGAGGTTTTAAAGCAAACTATATAATAGATAATAGCATGTCCGAGAAAGTTTATATATTAAGTAATCGGTAGACATGCCTCTATTAAACGTAATAACACCTCGGATGCAAGGGACTAATCTAAGTGCATACAAGAATAAGAGAGTCAAAGAATAGCACACAGATCCAGCCAGCGGTTTAAATCAATTTAAACCGAATGTTTAAATTCTAATTTAGATAAACAATAAAGCACAAGAATTTAAACAATATAATTTTTGAAAACAAGTAATCATCTGTATTCATAAACAAGATGTTTACATTTGACGGGAGTTTTCAAAAATAAGATAAATACAAAGGAAAGTGGAAGAAAAGATACAAAAGCTACCAAGGTCTTTTCCTTTGCTTCTGCAGCCTCCTTATCTCTTCTTTCTCGCTCTAGCTCTTCCATTCTTCTTTGGTATTCGGCATCCGCATCGCTTGAGGTCCGTGGAGAGACGGTAGTCCAGCTTCTTCACGAAGACGGCAGGCGTTCTTCCATCGCATTCTCGTTGATAGATCTCATTTGTTTCTCCTCCGTGATGGCCGATCACGATCCCGCTGGCATTCATAATGTCATGAGCGTAGTTTCGAGCGAGGTTGTTGAGTTCCATAATAGAGTACGACCTGGCCGAGATGGAGAGTGATGGCGTGGAATAGCTCGTGAGAAAATGGAACCTATGATACGGCAGCCTTCATCTCGCTGAGCTTCGATGTTGATTTGACATCGGTGAAGTCGTCCGCATCCGTCCAAAACGAGTCCGCATATCCTCTTGAAATTGTCGAAGAGTAGTGGCAACCGGTTGCGTTGGCCGCCGCAGCGGCTACTTCCGCCTTAGCGGTAGTGTAGATATGCTTGAGTTCGCCCTGGCCGAGATGGCATCTAGTGACAAAACTTCAAAGATTGGTCGGGCCGATTGAAGTAGATGCTTGGCCAATGTGAATGGTGTCGGCAGAGGCGGAGTCCGCAGCCCGATGGGCGTTGGATATGGGGAGTTCGGAGGCGTAAGAGGATGAGTCTTGGGTTGGTATGGTTTTCGTGGAAGAGGATATGGTTATAGTGAGGGTGGAGTGGAGTTGGTGGGGAATTCAGCGGTTCCATATCGTGTCGAATTTTCACCGATGTGGGAGGATTAGGGAATGGGTTCGGCAGAGAACCGTAAAGAAGGGGCAGGGTAGAAGAGTGATTTTGGCTGGGCGGAAGGGAAGGTTGAGGCCGGTAGAAGGTTGAGGAGGTCAGTGATGAGAAGAGTGAATAGATCCGCTACGACGAAAGTTCAAGAGGAACCAAGCAGCAGGTCTAAGGGTTGTGGTGTGGTTGAAGAAGTTGGTTGGGATTGGGGTGGTGAGGAAGGTGTGGATGGGTCGGGGTCAAAGTAGTTAAAGGGTGAAGGAGGAGGAGGAGTTGGGGTTCAGCTGGCTCCTCCGATTTGAAACTCCTCTGAGGATAGACTCCTCCGGAGGTGGTGAATTCCTCTTAGTAGATGACTCAAGGAAAGAATAGATGAAGGGTTGACAGTATAGTAATTTGAAGGGTTGGCTTGATTGAGTGTTGGGCAATCGGTAGAGGTAGTTGGTTGGTGGCGGTAGAAGGATTAGATGCAGAGGTAGCTCTCCTTTTCTTCCTTTGAATAGGAGACTCAGTATTCATCGGTAGAGGAGTTGGAGGGCTAGGTGGGCTGGTCCAAGGTTTTCTGAAGTTTCCTTCGTTTTGGTTTGGGAGTGGGTGCGGGGAGGTGGTGAAGGTGGTTGATGGATTGGGTAGAAGGCAGCTGGTAGATGGAGGAGGAGGAATGGTAGATTGGCTGGTGCCTTCTTCTTACTGCCTTCATCTCACT